>DWCF01000915.1:0-36562 GCA_018230265.1 Delias oraia
TTGCTAACTTAATTAATTACAGCTGACCCTTGGTTTAAAACCAATCAATGAAAATGCTTGTGTTGCCCTAGTTATGACCTTAAATTATTCAAGTGTATTCATTTTTAAGTTTTTTTTTATTTTCAATTAATTTTTTATTTTTATTTTCAGAATAACATTGATATGTTATTATGTTAGCCTACGTAGCTAGTAATTTTTTAGCCAAGTATAACCTAAGTTTCAGTCATGTAAAAATAATTTTAGAAACTGTGTTTAATGTATATTTAACACAGTTTTTTCTTTGTTTCTCAGTTTTTTTTCTTTTCTCGATCGAATCAAAGTGATTTTTTAAAATATATTTTACAATTAAAAAAATAAGAGAGATTTAAACTAAATTTGAAAGTCTGGTTAGTATTTTATCATAGTCCTATATTAGAAATATAGTTTACGTTATAGTAATTTTAAATAAGAAACAAAGCAAATTTAATAAAAATTACTAAGTGCATAAAGTCCTCCCTAAGTCTTTTAAAAAGTTTTAATGAATTTATAACTAGGAAACTTGTTGCAATTGTTAGGGATTGAATTGTGTCTTGTTTTATTTTGCCCTGACAACTTTTTCTGTTTAAAAGAATAAATATTGTGTATCTTTAAGACCACATTGGTATGTTGAAACAATTCGCTCTATTATCAGTAAGCGGGAGCCTTTTGAGTTACAAAAAGATATTATATGTTTAAAGGATTTATTTAACATAAATTTTTGAGTAAAAACATAGTTAAAATTTAATATTAACACGTCACTTAATGACGTGTTACGATATCGGTTTACTGAAAACCACAGACTGAAAAGAGTAAATTAAATTTCAGTCGTATTAATTGCTCTTCCTCAAACCGACTCTCATTGAGGAATATAATCAATTTAATATGACTTATTATAAATATTATTATTACAATTAAATTTCGAAGTTTCGTAGCGTTCGTAGCAAATCCCTACGAGCTGAGCGTATGCCTTACTCAAATAGCATTAACATTATTAAAATTTTAGAACTCTTAACTAATCATTTTAATACAAAAAAATCGAATTATTTTCAGTATTTCTCGTGTCTCTTATAATTAAATACCATATATTTAAATGATAAAGTAAAATTAAATCCATTTTACTCATATTCATATTTTTGTCGATTTCATATGAAATTAATATCATTAAAGAATTCTGTAGGTACAATTCTATTTCGAATATATTAATGTTACAGATTCCCAAAGGCTTCATTTGGGTAAATAAATAGCAGTGAATCGGGCAAAATACTGAGTGCACAAACCAAATCATAACTTGTGGCTATTAAGTAATAATCTCTCCACACCAGATTGCTTCAGCGATTGGCAACCTTCCGCAGCTTTAATTAATTGAAAGTCAATAATAACGATTAATTCGGGAGTGCGTTGATTACCAGCACTGCCTGGTCAGCTTCGGCCGGCCATAATCCACTCCGACCTAATCATGCCCTCTCTTCACCGTTATTTGGTCACGTTAATCGTACGTACGTGTTAACAACCCGACCTCTTTGCTCCGACCTTTTCAGTGTCACCTGTGTCATTCGAAACGGTGACACCGCGTTCCAATTTCAAATAAAACCAGACATAAAAATAGGATCTCTCATTACATGCCACTGCTATTTCCTTTATATTGTCTTTCCGAAACCAATATTATTACGATATTTCAATGTCATATTCAAAGACAATAAATAATATTTTCGAAGTGTAATTTAATAAAAAGTCATTACATATAATGAAAAATGAGCAGATTTCCCGCCGCGGCTCGTGCCGCTGGAAAAACATTAATTTCGACACATAAGAGTCAAAGCAATATCCATCACAGAGTATTTGCATAGGGGATGATAAATCTGGAAATGAATTCTTATATCAGACCGGGCGAAAATAAACGTCATTGGTTATTGGCCTATATTCCAGGCAAGTCAATGATTGCTACCACAGAGTTGGAAGACTATTAATATTGTCTGTGGGATCACTAGTAGTTATAACTGTTTGTGAGTTGTGGGAACCATAGACAAAAGTATTTATCCTATGTTTTTACAGATTTTTAACTGATTTGATGCAGATTTTTCGTTATATTATCATAAAAAAATTCTATTTATTATCCTATTACACCTGTATTATTATAATTAAGGTAATAAAATAAATAAAATAAAATTCTTCAGTTTCAGGTGAGTCTTACCTCTACGCGAGGGGCTCGAAGGTACTCATGTATGAAAATATACGTATGGTTGTTGTTTTAATGATTCATTTATAACGTTATTTTCAGTTCGAAATTGGCTGAAAAAATTATATAATTTTAAGTAAGTGATTTAACTGGATTTCATGAAAAAGTACTAAATATTTACACTAATTTATAAAACCTATCCGAAAATCTTTATTTTCATATTAATAATGTAATAAATATTTAAGTTTAAATTTTATATAGTAATTTATATGGTTTTATAATAATGTTAAGCCATTATTTACAAATTTATAGATATAATGACAGTGAAATCCAGTTGTCTTTGATTACAAACTTAAATAACTTTTGAGCGCAGCTCAGCTCTCCCAAAACGCAACATTGGATTCATATTCGTTTTATTCTGTCTTTTCATTTGCTCTGTTTTCTGATTTGAACTTCAGAGATCACATCACTGTTTCCTCTATTGTTTATGTTCTTTATTTACCGCCTTAATCGTTTCGTGTCTCTTTTATGCTCTCAACTGCGCAGCCACACGAAGCATGACAATATATAATAATTTAAAAACGAATTACGAATAATGCGTGGATTGTGGCGCGTTTGTTCATGGACGGCGGTTTTCTCTTACCATAAAGGAGACCCACCTGCTCCGTTGTCTGCCATACTATAAAAAATTGATAAGAGACAACCTTTTTTTTAATTTTATCGAACTCCATGATGATTATAATTTTCTTATAAAGAATCTGATTTACTTTGAAAAAAACTTATAATTTTATAATATATATCTTATAGACTTATAAAGAAAAAACTTAACTATGCCATTTATATATCTAAATTGCTTAAAAAATTGTTTTAGTCTATTTCAGAAAGTTTATAGTACAACTAAGTACGCCAAGTTACAGTGTCACGTAGTAACTGTCTAAATTAAAAAACAAATAACAAAAGCATTGTATGTTTAAAAAATGCGAAGCAATTTTGCAGTTTCGTGTGGAGGCGGCCTAGAACGCTTTGTGTCGTAAGCTCACTCATTGCTTGCTCTGTCCTCATTATTTGCCCTCTTTCTGTTTTTCTTTCTCATAAATGCATTTTACTCGATGTCCATGTAGAATAGAATTAGATCTGTGTTACAATAACAGATTTCTAGGCGAATATAACCACAGTCCCCAATCACACTGAAAAATGTAATATTGTATCAACTGTCAGTGTCAAATTTTAACAATTGACAGATTTGGTGGCTATGGTTACGCAGTTGTAATCTGTGCGTGTACAATTTATGTTAGATTTTTTTAAATTGTTACCTTGGATTTAAAAGTGAGTATTAAAGTTTTATATTAAAAAAAAAATTGTTCATTGGAATATTTCTAGACGTATTCATCTATACGTAAACTCTTTGTAAACCTGTCCTTGAGTGTTTTCAAGCTTCAAGGCACTGACAGTGAAGAATCATTAATTATTAGAATTAATTTGATTTATAATAGCCTGACTATTAATTAATGACAAATGATTTACCTTAGTATCAGGCGTATTATTATTTTAATTTGATATATTTAGTCTACTTTTGTTTAATTAATATACTGCGGAATAATTTGATATTGTATTCTAACTAAATTTTGCTTTGTTAATAATTAAAAATGGCGTAATAGTCTACATTAATTAAGACACGGGCGTATTATGAGAGTACTAAAAATTTAACATCACATGCGAAACCTCAAAATATTGATCGCACCATCTCTCTCATTCATGCGAATGTAATAAGGCCCGACACATCTGCACATGGCACACATGCACAAATTTATTAAAGGCCGAAACACACTTGCTACTTTTTGACTGGATAATAACAAATGGTATAAGAATAAATAATCAAATGAAAAGATATGAATAATCAACGCATATACGCTCTTCAAGAAAATATATATTTTTTGAATATAATAAATGGCAGGCATACGAACAAGAGGATCTAGGATAAGTTATTCACAGCTCATGGGCACATTATTCCATTTGAGCCAAGAGTGCTTAGCCAGCCTAAAATATTTAGTTTGGAAACATAATTTAACTCATACAATATTCCGTGTAAACAATGCATGCCATTAAGACCCGTATAACTCTTCAAACAGTTTAACTTCTTATGTAGAGTAAGGATAATAAATAAAAAGCCACGTGAATGTGTATTAGAAATGAAAGTAGCGAGTCTCCGCATGCCTTAATTGTTCCGTGGGCGTCCTCAAAAGGACCCATTAAGCAGGGCGCATGCGCCATGACTTCGGAATCGCCTAAAGCGCTTCATACCCTCCGAACCATTAGATTCGAACAATGGGACAAGCGCTCTCAATGCTAAAGCGAAACAAGTTGGGCTCCATTCAAAAAGAGACTTTATAAATGAGAAGTCGCCGTAATTGGCAAGTAATTCTGATTATAGCGATTCATTCAAATCCTTTTTAATTCGAGCTGTATTTATGATCGGCTGAAAAGGTTATGAACCAGACCGGAGCTGGTCGTTGCCAATATTTCACATGAAGCGTCGTCAATTTTCATTAAGTCTATTTTTTGCTTCAACGCGACAAAAATTATAGGTAGATATATATAATCATATAATTTCAGCGCTGTTGGCCGTGTGCTAAATATTTTCATCATCGTAAAGCCTGTATCATTAGCTATATGATAAAAATGACTTGATTATATAAGACAAACAAACACTTATTTTTTGAACTACACAAAAAAAGAATTTAACTAACTACAAATTCTTTGTTAGTAAAAATTGAACGCTTATCGTTAAATCAGTTCCAAAATAACCACAAATCGATCGGATTGCTTCGGAAATTGCTCACAATTAAGGCAGAAAATAAAATGAGCAGTCAGTACAAACTGCAAATATTTCAACAAAATACCTCCACGTTCAGGTTCGCCCCCTACTATGAAACGAACTTCAATTTGTACCCAAATAAGTTAAATATAAAATATCCAATCACTTAATGAATTGCTTTTGTTAGGATTTTTTAGTTTCAGGCTCAGGATAAACAATCCGCCAAACGTAAACTCGCTTTGCGTCAGTTGTTGCGCCAGTACAGTGTTCCCTAAAAACGATTAAGACATTACTTTGATATTTTTGTTCAACACAACCTTTTTAAACATACAGAAGGAAATGGTAATTTCATATATCTTAACAAACACAATCCAACTTAACTCTTGAGATGGACGCTATGAACCACTTCTTTATTGAGATTTTTTCGTTTAAGAGCCAAGTTGAAACATAAACTGACGCATTAATTGGGTTCGGTTACAAAATACCAGTGTAAATTAGGTGTGTCGTGTTTCGTTGAACGTTGACTCACTACAATCAAAGAGGTATTGCGGCAATTTTCCATGGGCGGTGGAGAACTGCTATATACTAAGCTGCTATAGTGGTCTGCTATATATTAATAAATAAGTATAAACTCATACTATGTTATCTCAACTCGAATTGGAATTCTTCGAGAGATGTCGAATAATCCAATAGTATGTGTCGTGATTGTTAATTCGTTAGAGTTATTCCCTCCACGACTGAGCCGCAATAAACAATTATTAATTTGTCGCAGTGCGTGCATACGGGCTCTCTTTTAAAGTTCGTTAAATTTGAGTGGGGTCATCGGGAACGATCAGTAGCGACGCTCTCGAGAGCCTTACGTATGCATTTAACAGGCGCGTCTGGTTCGATTTTATATTTTACTCCGGAACTAACTTGGCATGATATATTTGTATAAATAACCTACACTAATTGTTTCTGAAACAGAACTGTTTTGTGTTCCAACAATATAATAATCATCTTCATCGTCATCAGCCTATTCAAGTTCACTGCTGGACGTAGGCCTCCCCCTAAGACACCCACCTGTTACGATCTTGAGCGATCTGGGTCCAGCGGTTGCCTGCGACCTCCGTGAGATCGTCTTTCCATCGCGTGGCGGGACGTACCACTTTGCGTTTTCCGGTACGCGGTCGCCACTCGAGAATCTTTTTTCCGTGTGGTTACCAGACCGGAATAGTACCACTCCCAGTCTTCCTAATGGGATGTCGTAAGAGGCGACTAAAGGACACTTCAGCGGAGGGTGGGCAGCAGCGCCTTTTCAAGTACAGCAGATGTTCTGCGATCACCAACCCGCCTGCCAAGCGTGGTGAATTAAGAAAATAACCCCCCCTGCGGGAGGCCTTTGTCCAGCAGTGGACTTGAATAGGCTGATGATGAAGTAAAATATTTGAGTAGTTTGTTACCTAGAGATATTTAGTATAAATATCTCAGGTTTTGAGCTTAATTCAAATCAAATAACTCGTCTCATAGCGATCTAATTGCCGGCATATTAAACCTCCTCGAGGCCTTAGATTAGATTATGATGGCAAAAAATCGTACAATGTTTTACAATAAATTTGATTATTTGTGTACTATACACAAAGTTTTATTAACGCAGGCATGTAATACGTGCTACATTTAGACCCATAACTTTTTAATTATTATAGGTTAAAACAATTATAGCTTACGAAACAAAAACGTAAACTCTGGAGCCGGTTAAAAATTTACCGGCTCGTTAAGCCAAGTTGTGAAGTTCTGCCTGAATTTCGTAATCAGAAGTAGTACGTGATCAGGGGAGCTAAAATTGGCGTCAAAGCTTCGTGAACTATACAATTTTTATATAAGTACAAGGTTTGTATACGCGACTTATTTGCATTCGGAGCAAGGTTACAGGCAAAGAATAAATTTTCTGTCAATTGTCATCTATATGAAAAGAAAATTGCAAGAATTATTTACATTCAATGTTTTTATACATAAAAGATAGGAACAAATATCAGCCCAGCATTAACGTTGATAATGGATTTAAAGCATATTTTATTTCCAAAAGTTGCTTGCTGTAATTATTAAAAATAAAAATATTTCTTATGGTTAATACAGGGCAACATCTTGTCAGTATTCTAATAAACAAAAATACAGCAGGTTAAAATCAGATTTGTCTAGTCATTACGCGTGTCACCTGTCGACATCTCGTCGGAAAAGCAATTATAAGTTTAGTTCGAGTTACGCACATAAATTACTCGCTTATACAACTTACACCGCACCCCGAGCGCTCGTTATCATGAATATGTCCCACAAAAGATGACTTTACAATAATAATTTGCATTAAAACAATAAACCGGGTTGATTTATTATTTTCGCTATGTTTTGAGCTTGTAAAGGCGAGTTTCTGTCTTATCTACCAAATTAAAATACAAAACTTTGCAATAGGTATCCACGATTTTACGCAGTGTAAACCTAATAAAAACCATGACGTTGATAAATCTTTTTAGATAGCATATATCCTTAAAAAGTATTCTCTAGTGCAAACTGAGCATGCAAACTTACTCAAGTTTTACATTCGTCATGCGTCATTGATATAAGTAGAACTAGATTGAAATACGTACAGAAGCAAAAATGTATAGAAAACTTCGATGGTAAATTCATGATTCACATATAAGATACCGAAGGTTTAATATCACGTTGATCAAATAACACTTCATCATAAAACGCTTTGTTAAATAATAAAAAATATAAAATGAATGTCCTTCCTGCTTACATTTTAATAATGCAAGCATATTCACCGTTTCTCATATAGAAGCATCTTAAACGGCGTCGTCATTTTTGTCGTTTCATTTTACAATATATTCGAGTACGCATCCGATTGAAATTAAATTCCGGTATTTGGGGTGTCATTAATTCTAAGAGCACGCGATAAGATAAGAGGGGAATAGCGTGTGGAATGAGAAGTCTTCGAAACTAATTTAAAGTGTCCGGGGACCAAAATACACCTGCCTTCTGCATTTTAAATTAACATTAAAACTTGTGCAGGCCATAATTCAAACAATTTTTATTTATTAAATAGTAAATGACCGTTTGAAATGGTGTTATGTTATTTCGTTATTATTTGTGTTAATTTGAATACTTTATACGTAGCAAATTATTTAATAAATCATGTTCAGCAGAACAAAGGCTCGGGAACTGATTAAAAAATCCAAGTAAACAATCCGAGCAAATTAGCTCCTCGAGAAATAATATTCTTTTGATTCTTTTATTCAGTGATTGGAATAATTTCGCAAAAGTATGAATTATTAATATCTTGTAAATTTATAATGCGATAACAATATACTAATTTATTTAAAAACAACGAAAAATATTTCTGTTGCTGAATTGATTTTGTCGCATTTTAGTTCTTAAAAAATAATTTGTAATTTTATGTAAGATAAATATATGATAAATATTTGGATCTTGTGAATAATGGAAGATCCGCAGTGAAAATATATGGATTATGAGAATGGTAACAATACAGGAGTGAGCTTTGCGAGCATGGCCAATACCCATGAGCAAAATCAATAGTGACACTTCGTGTTGACACGCCCTTGTCCAAAGCCTTTGTTGTGATTATTTTTTGTTGAATTATATGGTTAACAAGAAGCGCATTGCCACTGTTTAACTCTATTGTACATACCATTAATATCTATGCCATTGTATTTGAAGTGTATTGATTCCTATACTGCAACAAACTGGAAGCGAGAAATTTATAAAATTCAGGTTAGTTTGATCCTTTTTATAGAAATTGAGTGATTAATTTTCTTATTTATAATGTTATTATAAACAGAAAAAAAACAGCCTTATTTAATTAAGACGTCAAGGTTTTCTTTACATAGATTGTTGTTGTATTTGTTAAATTTCTCCGTAAAGCCTAACAAAATAATTTCTATAACCTGAGTGAAATTCTTACGACAACTAGTAATTAAGTTTCGAATAATACAGCCGAAGTAGCATTAGCAAGAAATATTTTCCGTGTATTGCTCAAAAGAAAACCATTAAGCCAATTACAAAGTGTGAATGCCACTCGGAGTGTCTTTGGGGGCTGAAATCAGCCATCTTTCCACTTGCCTTTTATATCTAATGATAGATGTAACCCCAATGCTCTTTTACAATGAGAAAGCTTCGCGAATTCACCCTTGCCGAATATAAGAAATTAATTTGATATTAAACACGATCCACAGGTAGACCTTTTATATACCAGAGATATTTATAAATTGGAATACGTAAGGATCATATACAGTAAATTATGTTAATATTAAATTAAATTTTCCAATATTTTGTCATTACAATTTAAACGAAAATAAATTAATATTTCATTTAGTTTATGATAAATTAAATTTAGTACAAGTAAATGAAATAAACAAACGATTATTTATATTATAATTACTAAATACTATCCCGTTTTATAAGGCCAGATATTTAATCTTTTAAAACAAACTACTCGGTGGGTATAATTAGTTTGAGTAATTAACATTATACTCTTTGCTTAGCTTTAATAATACACCACGGAGTTTGCTTAAATTAATTTATCTAGCTCGTAATTTCAAAACCACCACAGAAATTTCGCAAAACGTGGGAAATTAGTGGAATGTTTGATAAAGCTCAAAGTTATCAGGCATTAGAGATTATTCCTAGAAGCATTAAGCTGCAGGACGGCTCCGAACTCACGACCTCATGCCAACCACTCAGTTTATTAAGCGATAAACTCATCCATTATTCGCTAATGAAAACTTCAACAGCATGTACTACTGTAGGAATATGATATATTTCTTACGTTTCAGGAGGTACTAACTAACAGAAGAATTCATCTTTTTTGAAATAAGTATTAATATATTAAATTAAGTTTTTATATAAACGAATTAAATCAGAAACTCAACTGAATAATGAATCTTTAGTTAGCTTTATGGTATACATAGAACCTTTTTAGAACTTATTATACTTAGGAGTGCAAAATAAATTCTACCTCCATCGATTTTCCCTTGTAACATTTATACATTACACGAACTATCTAAAATTAACCACAGCATCTGTAATGTAGCGTACCTGCGGTCTATCGGGGTAATCCATGACGTCACTTAGCACGTAAGTGGACCTTTGACGTAATAAATGACTCTCATGTGTGTCCATCGACAGCTAATTTACTCGTGTATTTCTCGTCTTGAAACCTCCTTGCTTTAGACAGCTGTATAAGCCGGTATGTATGTACTTAATCTTGAGGGGCTTTATTTTCACACAATCCCTTCTATAATGAATTATGGATTTATATCACTCTCAACTAAAAATATGTTACCCATTAGACACTTCCTTCGCAATTAGAATGCGAAAACTACATATTAAAACGACAACGCAGCCACATTCGAAGAAACTTTATAATAATTTCTCAAGTTCCTTCAAGATACACACTTCCAATGCCTCAGTTTATAAAGCTAAAAAATGACAAGCAGAACCTTTTCAGATGCTAATCACACTGAACTTTATGTTTTCGAGTTCCACCAAAGACAAAGTTTTGCCAGTCGCTTCTAGTCTTGATTAATGCTTCGAGGTTCCTCTTAAAATAATAGTCACTTATACATGCTCTGTTAGTCCGTACGTCCTTTGTGTAGAGCCAAATTTATCTTATGAGGCGTTCGCGTGACATTATTACGGAAATGATTTATAACATTGCCGATGCAGTATCGTTATAACAGTAGTGGTTGGGCGAACACATGTTCACACATTTTACGGTTGTTAGTACTAGTTGCTACAACTGAAAAGAACAGTAACCCAATGAATCTTTTATCCAACGATCAATATTTTACTATCTTTTGTTGTTTTATATTTTCTAATAGAAGGTATAAAACACATGTTTAAAAAGGGTTTTTTCAAATAAAGCGGGTCGATGTTAATAGTCTGTGGTGGCCATTTTGTTTTAGCGGCATCTGGAAAATCTCCTTTTTCTTATTTAATCACTGATGCCATATCACCATGGCAAGTTACACGGTTTTGCGTCGAGACTTGGTCCTGCATCCGTACAAGATCCAACTGACTCAAGTGCTCAAATTTAATGACAATAAACAACGCTGTTTGTTTTGAACACTGAACGCTGAATCGAATATCGACCCGTCGTTGTCGAAGCCTCCTAGTAGCCTCGCAGGAGACACCCTTGCGCTAGTCGCGGCTAAAAATCAAATTCACGGCAAACCTATGGCTCCACCTAAAAGACCGTGTGAAGCTGTGATGGCTGTATAGCCGGCAGCAAATAGCCCTTCCAAATAACAAAAAAATTCCTTGTCGAAAGACCCTATATAATAAAATTATATTACAAATTATATTATATTAAATATTATATAATAAAAATCTGTGGTCACACATTATAAAACTTATTTTAATTATTGTAAATTACTTTCTTCAGCGAGAACCATTAATTTAAAGAAAACAACTAAAAATGTGAATCACGTTAGGTACTAACGAGAAATTGAAACATCCGTTGAAATGTAGGTGAAGATATTAAAATATATTTCTTTATTAAACGATAAAAATAAGAACCGATCCTTTTCGCAATGGAATTAACTTTCTGTTGACTATAAAATGTAAACTTTAAATATTTACTTATGAAGTTATCCGCTCAATTTGAGATAACACAAGTTTAGAGGAGTTTTAATTTAATTACTTCGAAAGAGTTTGAACTGATCCATCCATCTAATATTCGAATATCACATTTTAATTAAAACACTTGTGTAAATTTATTTTGTAGTTTTTATAAAACAAACTTTAACACGATTTATATAAATAGCAACAATTATAGTAATACATGGCTCCAATAGTATCTTTATTTATATGACAGTTTGAATTTTACAAATTAAATGATGCATAAATTTTGAATCAGCTTAGAGGGAATCTATGCATTTGGTCCTTCTGTAGCTCGTGCTTAAGCCCATTTGGCAAGCGTTCTCCCCATACACCTAGAATGCCTTTTAAGGACTATTTATGAAGACTTTAGATCCGATTATTAGAAGCGCATGCGCCGTAAAACTCATTACATAATGATTACAGTTAATTAAGAGTCGAGTGAGTTGTAATTATGTTTGCTAGATGCGTTGATTGAATTACACTGAATTTATTTAAGGAGGATTCATCTTATATAATGTTCTTTATTGTACGCACGGGGAGATGTTAAATATATACAGTATTTAATTTAAACTGGCACGTATGACGAGGTGAAGAATTTACTTTAAAATAAATGATCGTTTTTTTAATTTACCAGTGGGAGAGCCATGCTGAAGCATAAGCTGATAAATTGAAGTAGATGCTGCACAAACTGTCCTACTGTGTTTCACTGCGTGTGTGTCCTCACTCACGATATACTTACCGAAGGCGCTTAAAAATGCCGCTTAAGAGGCGTAAAAAGCTGCTAATACAACTGATGCACGGACAGTGGCGCGGTTGTCCACGGGCAGCGGTGTTCTCTTACCATATAGGAGACCCACCTGCTCCGTTGTTTGATATACCATAGAAAACAATATATCTATCATTTTATATTAAGATGTTATTTATTATAATTATAAAGTATCAGATATAAACATTGTATAATATTCAAATTTCAATGATATAATGATAAATCTTTTTCAAATGCAATATGTCTTCTTTTTTGGTTCAAAAGAGAGTAATTAAAAACCTCTGAACAAGGACTCCGAAGCTGAGGAAGGGAGTGGATGAGGACTTTAAATGATCCTTAAGACTTGATTCATTATCACGAAAAATTGTATTTAACAAGCATTTACAATTACGAGATCGTTGAGTGTGCTTTTCCAAATGGATTTTTTAATACCCTGCTATTGCTGGCTTTATGTAATGTTTTTGAAAAATTTTAATATCTTTAATTGTTTTTTTACTTAATAATAACACCTTCATTTACTCAATCTATCTAACTGTTACACATATGAAAATATAAAACCTAACAGCACCATAAGAAAATATTTAAATTGGAAAATGACTATATAAAACCAAAGTAATATTTGAAATTAGCCAACAATGTAAAGTATTATAAATTAATTGCAATCGCTCACCGAATCAAATTGAAATCTTCATGTATTATTGAATAGGTGAAATTAGGTAAATTGCCTGTTAAATTACATTCAATCCCCGATCACAGCGATCCCCCGATACTACTGTTATCACTATAATTAATTAGCGATGATGAAACGTGTCGCGGTCAGCTCTGAATTCCAGCCGTCTGTTGCTTTGTTTAGAAATCTCAGTGACCTGTAATGTGGTATGCACTCTAATTGCGATGCCACCATTTGACGCGCATGAATTGTTTCCGGTTGTTTTGGGCTCCCCGAGGAAGTATTTCCATGTTTTAGGCCGCGTTCATTTCAATTTATATCAAGATAGTTTCGATAAGAGAAACGTCAATTACTGTAATAACATGTATTTTAAATATACGAGTATTATTATTTTAGATAATATTTTCATATTATCATGTATCAGTTAGTAATTTATGGTGACTGATTTTTCTTATCCTTACCTCTGTTATAAAGCTCAATAAAAAGTAGAATATAGCGTTTAGCGTTAGGCGCAACCTTCAAGCACCACGATGTCATGGATCAATTTTAAATTTTCGTTTAAATTAGATATTTAAATATGGTTTTAAATATTTCAATTTATTGTAATAATAATTGCAATGAAATGCAAATACAATTTCTAATTTCTAATACATGTTAACTGTATGTAGATTTTTGTATAAAAAGAACCGTTTGATGAATGCCACTGACCGAGAGATCTCCTCCGTAGAAGGGATGTATAACGAACGTTTCGTTCCCGATGTGTATTACCCCCGAGACACCGTTACATGTGTGGAATGCGGCTGAGGCACCTGGATAGTCCTTTACAGTGCCATGGTAGTAGCAGTGTTCGATTTCCTGAAAGTAAATAATTGATATTATTAACCCTTTACAGTTAAGTATTTGAATCTTATCAAGCTATGTGAAGTACAAAATAACCTTTTCGTGATACATAATATATACAACTATATTGAATGAAAATAATTTCTTACTTCATCTGATTTACTAATTTGTCATACAGTCTTTGTTGAGAGTCTTTGTGGCCACTGTAGTAGCGATATTTAATTAATGAAAACAAACCAATTTTAAAAATAATATTCACATATAATTGATCCATTTTCTTCTATAAAATCAGCTCTATATATACTTTTTATATATTTGGTAGATAAACTGCAAGATAAGCAAGTTTTTGTAACATTATTGATTTTTGAATTGAAACTTCATAACCATTTTTCAATCTGTTAAATTTTCTTCGCTATATAATATCCATTTATCTAGTTTCTGCATATAAAAATCTTATTAGAGTTAGTTTATGTGTGAAAGAGTAATAGACAAATTGGCAGATGGAGAAAGCTCCGCTGCCAACCTTGAAACCTCTTGTTCAGTGGGCCGAGACTGAAAGCCGCGGTTGCAATTATGTTGTTTCTTTTCACTCTCGAACGAAAGGAATGGGACCGAATGAGTTTCTAAATCGAAAAGGCTCATTCATTCATTTCTCAAAAGGATGCGGATGGAATATTTCTCTTGTAATACCATTTTCACATTTTTGTACTCTCTCAATTTCAGTAAGAAATGTGATGTATTATAAAACATAAAATGTAATATTTAAAGGATATTTGAAACTCCGGTTAAACTTGGTATTTAATGAATTGACTTTGCTAGCTTAGAAATGTTTTTGTCATTATTTTATTTTTATTCGTTAATTCACATTGACGCGAATACAAAATAAGACACAAGTCTTACCGTATTAAGTACATAATATGTGTTTATTATATAAGGAAGATGTAATCCCGCGTATTTTCTACTAATAAAATATCGTTAAAGTTTTCTCTGTTAAGCCACGAAACCAATATTTAAGAACTTCTAAAAAGTACGTCGGCAGCAGCTAGCTAAACGGGAGGCCTATTGAAATTTTAGGAAAACCGAAGGTCGTATTTCGGCCAGGCCATAATATTATTGCGTTTGACGTCTATTAATTCTGTCTCCTAAACGAGGGCGGTCTCAAGCCGATTTTTACGCATGAATCTTTTGAAGGCCTCCCCTCTACTTCTTGAAAATTTAATTATAGGACGCAACGTTCGAGAAATATTATGGATAAGTAAATGTGCTGAGGTTTCTGATATATATGTAATGTATTTATGTCGTTTTCTCGCCTATTAATCATAGATGTGCAAGTGTAGGAGAAATTAAGGAATAAGTCTAAGCGAAACTAAATTTGAGCTGGAATATGATGACATAAGAAAGAACATAAAAGCAACAATATAATATTGCAAATAACTTTTGAAATGATTAATAGTATGCTCTTTCTTTTATCTTATAATTCAGCTTAACATCACTTAATCCAATTGTGTTAGGGTCTACCCAACTCACATTAGTGATTGCATTTTGCAATAAAATTTTGTAATTTCGTAAATTTTATTCAATTGTTTTATTATTTATGTTACAACAATATTCCAGTACAAAAAATAGAGAATTTTTATTACACGTAACAAACATGTATCAAAATTGTGCAATATTTTATACATTTTATAGTCCGTTGAGATAAATTGAAAATTTAAGTGATTGGCAAAGGGCGTTCGATAAAGGTCCTGTTGCCTAAGCCATTCCTGTATCGAGGAAGGGGCCGAAGGAAATTCAAATTGGATCGAAGAAAGTTTAGATTGGTTTCAATTTTCTTGCCACCTTGTTTAATTTAGGCGAGTGTGTGCTCCAAAAAATGAGCGATTAATTTGAACTGTTTATGAGCTTAGAAAATTCTGTAATATTCATATTTTATGGGATCTATTTATTTTTTTAAATATTTACTTAAATCATTTTCAATAAAAAATTCTTCAATCAAGTTGTTGTGAGTTAACGTGTAAAAAATTCTCGGTTACATCTTTTTTAGAAATATTTACCATTGTTTCAATTTAATCTTTCCAAAATATTACACAAAAATGATTAATAAAACATCTACTTAAAAAACATTTGCCAAATACAAGTTAATTATGTATGTAATTATAGTTTTCTTTATAAAAAAGTTTATTTGAGTTATTTTGTTTGAATAGTATAAGCAGTACTCTTTATTGATCAGTGATGGATCTACTGCGATATCGCCTATCTAAAAATTCACTCCGAAAATGGCACAATTAAATCCGTTCACGCAAACACGGCGAATGGAGGTCAAGAAAATTGCGTACCAGCATTTCTTCTGGGTGAGTTGACTGAAGCACTGTTACGGATGGTTTTATGACGTCCGAACGTTAATGTTTGCATAGTGAGACCCTTAGGGCCTGTTTTTATTAGTAGCAGGGCCGGATATAAACTGAACAAATAATAACTCTAATTAAAAAAAAACTATATGTTAATATAATCTATACAACTATATGAGAGGGAAAAGAAAGATAAATTTCAATTTAGTACATTTTAAATATTCTAGTGTCAGTACACCAGTACTGACAGTTTATGATGCTTATTCTTTTATGTTTATTCAAAAGTATTGTTGAAAAGTCTTGGTATAGTGATATAAAAACTCTTTTCTTGTTTGCTGTTTCCAAGATGGAATAAAATTTGTTACATGAGAAGTAAATTGTTAAACTGATACTTTTGCGTTCTTAGTCGGCGTAGACTAAATTTTTGTAAAGAATGTCTGGGATACGCTGTACTCTCTCGCCTGTGTAGTGTTTCAGTCGAAAGACCCTTTGGGCAATGTGTTACAGCTGCCGTAATGCCGTTAAACCCGTGTCGGCGGATATTTGTACGGAAATAGATAGTAATTTGGTAAATTTTCTTTAGTCCTCACTTCTATACGCTAGAGAGACATTAAATCAAGTAGTTTATATAAAAATATACTTTATGATTGGAAATATTATAGAATATTTGTCTTTTCAAACTAGTGTGAAAATGTAAAATTAAATTTAAGGACGTTAAAATCTAATACAAACTTTAAAAAGATCTTCTTAGAAAATTTATATCATTTATCGTCGGATTAAACTTTGTGCCTGTGCAAATATCAAAATTCAAGATTAATTTAAGGCAATTAAAAGACTATCTTTGAAAAAAATTATAAATTATATATTAAAACCAAATGATTTGTTCATAAAAAAGCAAAACATGTCCCATGTTATGTTAGCTACAAGTCTAGTGTCAAGTACATCATAACTGCCTGCTCAGTTGCTTATACGATCCATAAACTACAAATATCACTGATTCGTTTGCGAGTTATGAAATTGATAGATTTATCGTCTGAACAACCTGTAATTATTGAAACTTTCTTGACAGATAGATAGATGTCTGTAAAACATCCGAAGTTATCTGTCACAACTGTCAGAATGTGTTTAATTAAATTCCTCGTTACATGACGTCTTTATGACTGTGTGCTTGTGGCAAAATATAAAATTGGTGATTTGTATACCTAATTTACATTACGTGCGGGTAACTGTAGCATATCTATATAGAAATAGTATTGCAAGTAATATCTCCATAATATTTTCTTTGTAAATTGTGATTGTTGAAATTCTTCACAACGTTTAATTTATCAATATTAGCTAACAATGTCCGCTTTGATGAAGCAAACTTAGATGTTCCGTTTCCTCAGTAAGCCAGGTTAATCTACGACAAATACTATCTGCAAATAAATCTCTAGTTTATCGAGTGCAAGTTAGAGACTTGTCAAAGTTTGGACAAATTGCAGTTGAGACCGATCTAGCAAAGTTATTGTATTGTATTTTGCACCTTTGGTTAGGAACGAGACGTGCAGAATACAAAATTGAGATTTGAGTTTTGAAGCTTCCAAATTTGTTCGTTTCTAATTTATTGACTTGCTAATTTTGTACCATTGTCAGGATTCAAGTTTTTGTTAATATAAAACTGTAATTGTGTAACATAAATAAGTTTGATTATTATAATTTATAGTCCAGAGAGAACCAGATGAGGTTCAGAGTCGATTGATAATTTAAAAAGAGATATACTTGCCGTTCTAATTTCACTTTCAGCTCCATTTGGAAGATAGATAGTTTGACGAAGATTTGGGGCCAGGAGTTGCCTGAAAAGAAGAAAATCTCATTTAAATGAATAATATGCCACAGTTAGTATTTCATATCATTACATATTTAAATTTTAAACCTTTTCGCATGTTCATTTCATTAGTTTTTATACATTCCAATTTGGATATTTCTTGTATTGTTGATACATTATGCCAAAACAGGAAAAATTTATGTTGCAACATAGGTACTTTATTATCAAACACCTCTTTTTTTTTAAAAATAGTTGATTAGGATAGTTTTTCTAATAAAATGTATGTAGCAATATAATAACTCCTTAAAATCATAAAACCTCCAATTCTAAATAATAATATAATTGAACGGTTTACTCTATGTTAAACGCGCTACATCATATTTTATTGTATAATAATAAATTCGTGGCCCTTTTGTGCAGGCATGAATTTTCTTTAGATGGAAATTAGCATACCAATCGTAAGGGTCCTCGGTAATCTACATGAGAATCCGTCGTAAACAAATTTCTTCAATAAATAATTTTTTTATACGTATAATAGGTGGTCTGTATTGCCGAAGATTACTTCTATATTATCTGGTCCATTTGTATAAAATAAATAGACAATACTATACAATGTACAAGTAAAATATTTATTTATAAAATAAAAATAACTCTAAAAAATTATTTATTTTTATAGTAGATTTATTTTAGTATAGCGGATAACGGATAGGTGGGTCTCCTATCTGGTAAGAGAACACCGCCGCCTATGGACAACCGCGTCATAGTAGAGCATTGGTTGTATTGACGGCTTTTTGCGCCACTTAAGCATGTTTAAGTATAGAAACCAAGCTTTGTTTGTCTATAGAAATTCACATTTTGAAACAATAGTATATAATAGTAATAGTAATAGTATATAATATATAATAGTATATAATAGTAGTATATAATATTTCGGCTTGTCGCCATTATTAACTGGTTTTGTCGGCTCCTTGGCACTATTATTTTTCCGGGATTCATTCACAATTCACAAAACTTCTTGCAGAAGTTTGTTATACTTTTAGTATTTGGAAAAAAAATCACCGAAATGGCGGCATTCCAATCTAATTATAGCCGATAGTCAAGTACAAGTCTCAATTGTTTCTAAAAATAAAATATCATTGCAACAAATCTACAAAGTCTTGTAAATGCAAACAAATGTAATTTAAACATATTTTAAATCAATTAATTACATTAC
Organism: Delias oraia; assembly: GCA_018230265.1. Taxonomy (NCBI): domain Eukaryota; kingdom Metazoa; phylum Arthropoda; class Insecta; order Lepidoptera; family Pieridae; genus Delias; species Delias oraia. The sequence goes on from DWCF01000915.1 coordinate 19,305, forward strand.
AATATTTTATTTCAATATTTTCACAAAAACAACGTAAAATTGAAATTCATTTAAAACGCGGAAAATAATTAACATGAAATGTTTCTTCATAAAATAAGACAATTAATTTAAACCATATAAAATATTCAAAAACGATTTGTAAATATCATTTTAAAGCTAATGAAATTAAAATTGCATTTCTGACAGTTAATGAAACTGCACGATTATCGGTACCAACAAAACAAATGTATAAAATATGTATATATACAAAGAATGATAATTTAATTATTAAATTAATTAAAAATTGTAACAATATAATCATGCAAAAAAATATTCGTATTAATTTAATTATCTTCGTCTTAACGTCATAGGGAATAATAACTTCAAACGAAACTAGGTGGCGCGCTACTAAACTCAATTTCCTTACATTTTAATAAATGGCGCCCATAGATATTTCCCTTACTAAAGTCCTAAGGGCGCTCCTTTTGTTTGATAATTTTATTAACATATATCAATGCAAATTATAATGTAATCTTAACTATTCAAACATGCGTATAAAGGAAATAATCATATAATCTTAGTAGCACGTCTTTAAATGAGCTTTACAGTTTGTGTAATACTTGTTTTGTTGTTTCAGAAGATAAGTACAAGAATTAAGGTATTATGATATCTACGTGTAGAGCCGTTTATGAAACGTATTCCAACTTAGGTATGTAAATGCTGCTTTTCTTGATATGATGCTTTAAATATTCCGTCTCTCTCTCTCTGACGTGCAAAATATGGACAAAAAAGGAGACAGAAAATTTAATAAAACGATATTGTTTTAGAAAAAATTATATATAAATGAAATTTTATTTCTCGTACACTAATTGATTAATAATTATGTGTATATTTTATGGTATATTTTTACGGCGCTTAAGCAGCATTTTTAAGGGCCTCCGATATCCTCATTTACTCAGCAAAATACAGTAGAGGTACCATTTTAAGTTCAATTACTATTTTACACTGAGTATTCTGTGAGCTCGTGGTATCAGTTTCGCCGAGCTGGCCCAAGTAGTGTCTTAGAAAATGTTATGCGTATAATACGTTTAATAATAAAACTTAATTTCAATTGTTTTAATTAAATTTAAAAATATATATATAATAATATAAATATATACATAGGAGATTAATTTTTTCTACAAATAATTTCACAGAAACTTTTAATAACCTTCCGAAAAATCTTCAAAACCGAAAGAAACGTAATATCGCGATGTAAATGGACATTAATTTTTCATGACAATTATTCTAACTTCAGCTATTTAAAGAAGAAACAGACGTACAATAAAACTAGTTAATTGCGAGAACTTTTCTCATGAATTTTATTGCGTTCAAATTATTTTCAAAGAAATTTATAGATCACGGTTGGTGAGGAATTCGAGCTTTTAAAACCAATTTAATTAATAAAAATTAGTTTTTGTTGTTTACCATGTATTCACATTTATTTTGATTTTAATTTATCAAAAATTTAGTTTTTTTTTATATTTTCGGTCCATTAAGAATCAGCCTAATGTCGTTATAATATATTAAAAATATAAATATAATTTTAGTATACTTTTAACCACCTGAAACTCATGAAAAAAAATGCAGGTGGTGTTTTAATGCCGGAAATTAGAAGTATACGAATGATAAGTTTAATTATATTCACATAAGATCTGAAACATTTATAGATTTATCAAAGTCCAGTTGTTTGAATTGAATATAGAATTTCTTTGCCTTGTAGAGTTTGACATAACCTCACATAACCCCGTCTCGCCTCAGTTTGAAATATAGCGTGTCAGTTACACTCGAATGATTCTCAGAAATACACGAAGATACAGAAAAGGTGTTATACTAACAAGAAGGCCGTTTAATTCCGGATCCGTGGCTCCTATTTGCTCTCAGTCCTATCCAGTCGGCTGGAAGAACTTAGGGAATGTTTGAGGAGCGGTCACGCGAACACGTCATTCCAGATACTTTCAACTGTAAACTGTAATCTTATTTGTAAGATTTTTTGCCAAAGATCAAATACATTTTTTTTGGTTCTATTAAGATGACGTTCTTGTAATTTTATTGTAAATAATTACATAAATTCTTAATGTTTTAGATACTCTTAACAAAACACTTTGCGAAATTAAATGTTTATTTATAATATCATGACGAAACAGTTGTTAAACAATACAGAATATAAGGGTAGTATGGAACCCATACATACAACATTAAGTTAATGTAGAAGATATTATAAATAATTCATGAATTTTCTATTAGTATTTCAGTAATAGAGTCTTAAATCATTGTATTTACTAAAACAGCTGATCCTTTTTTAACTTCTTAGATAAAACTACACCTATATCTCCAGACAATCAATTGCATGGTACATTTGCCCAATGTTTGTACTATATCTTATGTCAAAGCCAAATTGTTAATGTTAGAGCAGATTGTCACCGGGTCTTGGCTAGCCAAGCGTGGAAGCTGACAAGCTGGACCAATATTCGTTACGTAACAACGTACATACACTACCAAATGTTGATAATGTCATCTATTCGAAACGTCTAGAGTACATTTTTAAGACCAACAACATTTTTGCATACTCTAATTTCGGAAACTTAGGAAACAGGCACGCAGCTCTTTTCATACATAGTTTTTGACTCTTACATTTCTTAAAGACTAAATGAAATGTATTTAAATTGGAATAAGGTCTGCATTAAAATGTTTCTCAATATTAAAATTGTGAAAAACATTCTTAAACATCCTTTTTGGTCTTTATGATAGTAAGTTAAAATATATATTTTTCCTGTTTTAGTGCAGTATATGTATGTATGTGTAAGATCTCATGAAATGTTCCAGCATGGGAAATATTTCAGCGAACTTCTTTTAAAATAATACGTAAGGTAAGGATGCTTTTACCTTTGATTAAATTTTTATTTAATATGAATTTTGTTAATGGAGCGAGCAAGACCGACTTACGACAAGAACACCGTGGAAATAAAAGGATTATTACATTTGTATTATGCGATTGAAACCATTCATCCATTAAATCTTTATTCAATAAAACTTATTATCGTCAACAATGTCAATAATCTACTAAAACTAAACGATGATAATTAAAATAAAGAGAAATTAAATAAATTTTCTAGTCGCAGATCTAGTTGCATTTTACAAAGTATCAAACGACGCAAATCCGTATGAATCCGCTTGAGACGTAATTTTAATTAGTCTACTGAAGACGTTTAAATTCTATACTGCTTACATTTCAAATCCTTTGAGTTTTTCAACAAAGCCGGCTTTTATGAAGGTACTTAACTCTTGAAACAGGAGCTTGGAATCAGCTAGTAATGAAACTGCTTACCTGTATTTTTTCAATTTATATTAAATAACGAAACTATTCAATAAATTTTCGTTAAAATTCATATTTAAACTAATAAATTTTCGTCCACAGATTAAATTATTTATTTGGTTAAATTTACAAACATTAATCTCTGATAACTATGAAATTAGTGGATATGCGGTAGATGCTAAGATTGGCAACACACAAATCGTTTATAGTTTCTTTGTTAAAACATAAGCTCCATTAGAGGATTAAGTCTAATGCTTATATGTTTTTGTAGAGCTTTGGAAATTAATTTATCGAAGACCAAAATTTATTGCACAGTATTTCAACAAAAGAATTATATCGTAAAATAAAGATAAATTGTCTGTACCTCTGTCACTATATTGCAGATATAAAGCGATATGAGGAACAAAATCTTAATACAATTCGAATTAGATGACGTAATGCAATCTTCTGGGTGGCAGCTAAATTTCACGATTCAATTTATAAATAACGTTGCTTTCGCCATGATTACATTTCGGCACAAATTTAATCACGTGACGTTAGAGGATTCAATCGGTTGCGATGACGCGGCACGAGCCAGCTGACTGTGTTCCATTGCACGAGTGGAGGAGTTTTTGCTCGACTACGGCTAAGCCCAATTGCCTACGATAAGATCTATATAATATGAGGAGATCCATAAGTTTCTTGCAACTATACAGCTCAACCAAATTTAAAATAAATTACACGACTTATTGAAGTTAGTACATTGCTGCACCAACTTTATTTAGTAAGGTTTTCTGGTCTTTATTTAAATATTTTTTTAAGAATTCCTTAATAAATATATATAATAATGAAATTGATAATTTATGATAAATATTTTTATTATTAATGTTGCACCATATAATATATAATATCCATATATAATATACCACAGCATAAAATAAATTCGGTGATTATGCATGTGTTATATTAAACTATATAGAATCGAGCATACAATGTATCCAAATTGATCAACTGATGTAGGAGCATTCAATTGATTGTGATGACGAGACACGCTCAGTTACATTGTGGTCTATGTTACAAGATCAATATTTCCACAATTACATACACTTATGTAACATAACTATTCTACTTCTGGCAAAATATAATAAGATTTTAATTAGTTTCATGGATGGATGTAAAAAAGTAGTCATCAAATTGTATATAATATATGTATAGTTTTTGAGTTTTATAGTGCAGTATTTTGCGTCAGTAAAGTTCACAAATGCGATCGCTTGATAGCGACACCTAATAATTTTGAATTTCTTGCTGTATTATCCTGCAAATAATTGTACATAAATAAAATAAATGAATTTGACCGAATATAAACGTTATTCTTCCTAATAACATAATTGTCATTTTTATGTAAGATGTCACATGCGACATAATCCAACCTATTTATCAAGGGAAAACCTTTCTTATTAGCCAGACGCCTTGGGATAATCGCTTCTGTGCCTGACAAGAAGAGTTCATTTAGATTACTTTTTCCAAAACTGATTTAAGAACTATACTTCTTTGGAGACTGTATTATTAATTTTATTTACGAACGTTGAATATAAAATATTAAAAAGTTGGTCAAAGTTCCTTCACTAGGCTTAAATATTTTGTTAGTCAAAAGTTGTTTCTGTAACTTAATCAAAAGAGCGATAAATTTACTATCTTAAAATATTTAAAAAATGTTTAGGTATATCTGTTATTTGCTAATAATATAAATCTAAGTATACTTCTAAGATATAATAATATTAAAGAAAAAGAGTTGATTTTTATGGTTTATAGTTATTATTTTTTTCTATTTAGAAAAAACTGTCGATATTGTATTATGCCGGATGCAGGTCGCCTTCGACAGGTATCCATGGACGTCTTACGACTGTAATGATATTTGTAATATCTAGTATAGGATAGTAGATGCATCATAGACCACAAAGCGAGCGTCATATAAAATTTGCGCAATATTCAAATGGGAACAAAAACTAGTGTGCTATGCATTTCTCGAGCGCTCCACAAATACGAGTTGCCAGCTGCACCTAGAGTGTGCACGTTTTAAAATTATTTAGGACAAATGACAACTATATTATTATAACTATTTAAGGTTATGTAATATTTTAAAATCTAAACTTTTCTAAAGGTAAAAAGTAATTAATAGATACAAAATATTTTTATCTTAATTTCTTTAAGTATCTACATACATTCAGTATTATCTATATTTGAAGATAAACTTTTTCAAATTATATTTGCGTATTTGTAAAGTTTAAAATGTACTAACAAAAGTCAAAATCTTATCGTAGTTATATAATGTTGGAAGACATTGTAGTTATCTGCAGTATTACAAAGTAATGTAAAGTCGTAGTAAAAAATATCAAACATATTCCCACGTGGTCACCTCAGAACTTGCATATGCCAGTCTTTTATGAATAATATATAAGTTGTTTCTTGCCGTATTAATGTAACAAGCAGGTTGCAGTATTGTTCCAAGGAAACGTGTCGGCGACGGCAGGGAAATACTTTCAAGACTGGCGTAATAATGAAAAAGAGAAAATTATTGTACTTTTTCTTACTCTCTGAGGATTTTGTTGTTTAATTTAGATGACTAAGAAAATTATCTTCCAGTTTTTCATTATTTATACGAGTAGTTTTTTATTTTTGTATATTCTGTTCGTTGAAAATAACGAAAGTGTATGGGAAATAAACAGATGCTGAAAACACGCGATGCTATGTCGAATGAATAATCTTCAACACATTTTTACTATTTGGCACAAAAGTATATCATTAAATTAACGTAACCTAGTTTACGAATTTATTTTTCTGTGTCTCGACTTAATTAACTTATTATTTCGTAGAGTTTCTATAATCCCGTTTTAATTATGATGTTATAAATTTATACATCTTAACAATGTATTATAGAGATACTAAATAATATAGTGAAAGACACTGAAATAATTCTAAGCTGACATGAATCAGCGCCGAGAGCGCTATGTTGCTACGATGCTACGCACTAGCAGAGCTACGGTCTGTCGCTAATAAACTAGTACAATGGTATTCAGATATTTACTCGAAACAAATAAAATACTAAAACCTGACTGTAGAAAATTAAGATAGAAACATTCAGTGAATACACAGAGTTATTTCAACGTAGTGTATTATTTGGTCAAACAATTGCCTTTGTCTTGGAAATAAATATGTTAATTAAACTGTTTCAATTATGTAAAATGCTTTTATAAACTATTATAATTTTGTTATATGATGTTAATGTAGGGGTAAATTTGTAAATTTAATTATAGTTAAAGATCTTGAATGTACTTTTGGTTAAAATTTTTCTTAAAATTTCAACATTAATATTTGGACGTGGTTTATTACAGTTTTACATAATTTACCCTTGAAATGTTCTATAGAATTTTAAATACAGTTGAAAATTTTTAAGAAGTTATTCCTCTACTGATTTTCTCTTGATTGATAATAATAAAACCATCGTTTCATGACAGAAATTGTTACTCAAAATAATATTAAAATTAAAACGTAAATAAGAAGCCTCAGAGATCAAACAATCAATTTAACTAGATCATTATACAGCAATATAAGTATAAAATCTATGCACACAGTTGACTCGATGACTCCACTCTGGCAGAGTAAGGCGAGTAGCATTTATTTGATCAAAAGCTCAGTTCAACCCATCATAAATTGTCGAATACAAACGACGTTAAGCGTTTACTTAGTCTAAGTAAATTAACTTGTTACTTGACAAACGACAAGGAACACGCTACATGCCGACTCTCTTTGTTTTTGTGATTTACGCCATTTCATACAAGGCAAAATTTAAAATTTGATTTATTCTTATATTATCCAAGAAAATAAATTTGCAAAGTAGAAAATACACTCAAGGAACAATGAAGTTTATTTAACTCAAAAATTATTGAATATAAGTTATTTCTGCAGCTGAAAACATAGATTGTTATAACTCAGTCAAACTTTACTTTGTTAAAGCCGTAACAATAGGAAAATCGTTTAAGATATTACCCGCAACTCAAGCCCGTTTAATAATCCAAGTTTACTGACTAAAATTGATAGCTATTTATAATTCACTTTTGGGAGATTTATCGATGGACATTTCATTTATAAGTCTTTAAATGTCAAGTTGGATTTCAATCTTAACTAAATGTAAAGTAAGAAAGAATTTACAAGTAGTTATGCGAGATATATACGTTCATATCAATGATAATTTCTTGAGATATTACATATAATTTTTCTTATTATAGATTTATATTGGATATGCTTTATCTTAATTAGAGTTTCGTAGCGTGTGTGAAATACCCTATCCCTTCAAGGAGTATATTTCACGGAATGTTATCGTAGACCGTAATTAAAATACGTGTACGTATCTGAATTTATTCGTTTGTTTATACAAATAAACGTAAATTGAGAAATTAATTGGGAGCTCGTGATTACGATTTGTATTTTAAATGAAGCGACAATAATTTAAGTAAAATCTCATAAAACTTGGAGATATAATAAGCTTGCTTTAAAAAAAATTGTTTCAAAAATTAAAGGTCAAGTTTCATTCAGGCATTCCGTGTAATAGGGAAATTATGAACAAATTGTTGTCCAGTTTAACAAAACTGTTGAAGACAAGCATTGACAGCAGTGGTTTGGATACCTCCATCTGATGAAACAAAATGGGTAAATTTTTAAAACTGCTTTAGGCTAGAAGTAAAATGAATGTCAACAGCTAGGCTTAATTAGAAAATTCATTTGTGAGTTAATTTTAATTTGGGCCCATGAGCTATATCAGTAAGTGTTGTAAAAAAATGTTGTTTATTTATGGGAATGCAAAATAATATACAGGTATTTTTAAGAAATTTTGTTAGATATATTTTCCAACAGAGCAAGACCCATTTAAAATGGGAAACAAATAAGTGAATCAGCAGTTGGCTCACGTTACCGGGCATATTATGTAAAGCCGCTGATCCGGCTTACGCTCCAATGTAATAGGCCAGTATCACATTGCTTTTTTACTATAACGTGTACACGTTTTTCATTCAATATACGAGTAGTAGGAGCATAGTAGAAGAAAAATTCAATATTTCAATATCGACTAAAAAAACTTAACTCTTCTAAATATTTAATACTATTTTAAATGACAATAAAATTATTATAAATAAGCTGTTAGTTTACAAATTATGATTACTTTCTTTATCTCTAAGTAAAATTAAACTTTGAACACATTTTCATATCTAAAGATAAAAAGAAGACATATGGTTCAACTTTGTAAAAGCCGTATATGATCATAAAACAGGGTCTCGCAAAAATGGCTTTTATCGCTGACATAATTCTTAATAACCTTAGGTATCTACGATCTAAAAAACATAAGATTTTACGTTAACAATACACTAGGGAAAATATAATCAAAGCATAACCATCGCAGAATGTTTATGTGATCGAGGCGGATGTAGCCACAAACAGAAACTCATCGTCAACATCATTTTTCATTGAATCGTTATTGCTTAGTAAGTAAATAAGAATAATAAGTTGCAAGTTTTTGTTGCTCTGTGCTGAGTCATTGCTTCAAATTGGCATTTCTCGATACGCTCTTATTTACAATAATACTGACGGCCATTTTATATATATATATATACATATATTCTCGCCTTTCACTCATATTTCGTAACAGTAAAGTAGGTTACAACGAAATAAAATAATTATTTAAAAAATAACAAACCATCAGAGAATACGTAAAATTAAAATAATTTAAAATCTATTTTTGTTTTTTAAAATAAACATAATCTTGTTATACATAATAAAATTAATACAATTTTTGAAAAGGTGTTTGTGATAATATTATTATTATAAGTAAAAGTAAACATTGTTAAGTAAGCAAAAACATAAAATATCTCCCCAATATCGAACGTAATTTAAGAGTCCCAATACGTCTGTTTGGCGAGCACACCGCGAGATCGAATCCAATCTAATTTAACGTGGCGTAATTCTCCCGCCTACCGTTTGCCGCCTAGCGCCACCCGCCCAAGCCTAACACCCATCTAAAATTAGACACACAAACAAAGAAGAACTGTACGTGATTGCGAATTGAATCTACTTACATTTTCTAATGAAATACATTTCACGATAGTTATTACCTTTTCTAGTCAAAACTACGAGTCTACTTAGTCGTTCCACAACTAAGCATGTTTAAAGTATTTTGTGCCGCGCACCCAAATGCTCTTTTGCCACTATTTTTTATAAAAAACGCAAACTTTTATAAAAAAGACATTTATTATTAATTATTGATAGTTTGTAATTTGCACGAACCTAATCCTTTCCTTAATTTTGAAAATTTTGCTGGGTGTAATTATTGGATTGTAGACTGTGATCTCCGATCTTAATTGTACAACAAACATTTCCCAATCTACATTGCCATGAAGATTATCGCCAAATGTATCATAACCGATCCCAGAAGGCCAGGTGCGTTCGTATAACCCACAAAATCGCAACAGCCACACGGCTAAATTGTTGGGTGAGGTTGAGTGGTGCAAGTTACAGACATTTTATTTTATTTTATCGATTTATTTTGTAATATAAAATTAATGTATATGCAAACAATTGTTTGTCTTTTTGAACGTTTTATTTATTTTATCACGCAACTTAAATTCAAGGAATGATACTAATTTAGAAATTTTGATTACGACAATATCTTCATATAGTTTTTTGATTATATTTTTTATATAATTTTTTTTTTTTAACACGGAGCAGGTTGATTTCTTAAATGATAAGAGAACCACGCCACATTGGTTGCGTTGACGGCTTTTTACGCAACTTAAGCGGCATTTTTAAGGGTCTCCGATATCTTTGCTCACTCAGCGAAACATAAATATATTAGAAGTACTTTTTCAAGTACAACTACTGTTTCACGCTGAGCATTCTGTGAGTCCATGTTATCTTCGGACGAGCCGGTCTAATTTGTCCGTCACGATATGACTCTCCCATGGGTGAAACCACCCACTTGTTTACCATTATTCATTAATTTATTGTCAAATATATCCATGTTTTATATAATCATTCAATAAAATAAACCGCTTATACTTTTAATTTGCGACCGCAAGGAAATCAGAGCATTCTGTTGTATTCACGCATTCAGTAGAAGGCTGAGAATTTATCTGCCAGTTTCCAAACCTATTCTTACTATGCATGGACACCAGCGCCAAATATAGAGCGTATTGTCAAACTCGAATACGTGAAACCAAATAATTCAATTTCAATATAAAAGAAATATAACATTTATTTCTTCAAATAACCCGAACTACTGGATATTACGAAGAACATTTTCTCAAACTAAAATAGAAACTAATGTAGGTAAATAAATCTACACCATAGTTGCTAAAATATGAAGAGAATAATAGAATATGAATAGAAGAGATAATTTTTAAATATAGTAATAATATTTTCGGCTATTCACTTTTGTTCTGATTATTTTTTTCAAAAATATCATTCCATGACTATAAAAATTTAAAAATTATATTGTTTAACATACCAATATTAATAATATTTCACAGGTAATTCACACCTGACGTATTTCAAGCGTTATATTTCACCAAATATTTAATGAGGAATCCGATACAAAATGACTTTATATTACTTAATTACAATGTTCGAGATTTTAAATTGATTATTCAATAGGATTTTAGTGAATTTAATGACAATCGTTATTTTAATAGCGTTTTTCATTTTTCAATTTAACATAGTTACAAATATGTATTTCTTTTGCTGGTGAAACTTTGTTATTTGGTAATAAAAATACTATAAAATCACTATGAAAATGAAGTTGACATTTGACTGATTCAGATAGATGACGTCTTATAATAATTTAGGATCATTTTTCATGGCAATGTCATATACATACATTTTTGCATGCATTAAATTTTTATTTATTCTGCTATTCTTTTGTGAATAAGGTAGCAATTAACTAAAATAATAACAAAATTTGTAAAATGAAATATGAAATAACAACGAAACCAATTAACGAAATTGATATGAGTTTTAGCTTTGAATATTAACGCAGTGATTATATTAATTTTCCACTTGCTACGATAAAATCTGACATTTCAATCGCGTGACAGCCGACATTACCACTTTTATTACCAAATATTTGCATAATTGCCGCCTTTTTTATCTCAAATACAATCCCATTTAGATTTGTCGTTTATTTGTTGTAATATTTACTATGACAATCATTGACAATCATCGATATATTTTATAATAATGCACTGTAAAATTATGAAACAACGGTATCCTTATAATTTTTTCTTTGCTAAAGAATTTTATGTGTTACAATGATTCTTACAGATTTCATTATTGGGAATTGAAGAGCGTATTTTAAATTGAAGCGTTCTAAAGCGTTCGTGCCTAAAGCAATCTATCTACCTCTATATAGTTTACACGATAATTTTTGATTGAATTTAATTGAACGATAGATTTTAATATGATTGCTAACAATGGAAGACAAACATAGCAAACACAGTTTTAAAGATCCTATAATGTTTGTTTCACTTAAATACTAAACTCTAAAAGGCTCAACACGCAAAAAATAAACTCATCGAAGATATTTTGCTCCACCCTGTTCAATTCCTCAATGTTAAATAAGTAAGCCAGAGTAATCGAAAAGAGATGTTTATATTGAAAATATTTTCGCCCAGACTCGCACAACCTTGGACCATTGTACCGCGGGCCTTGCGAACGGACTTGTTTACTCGGCCTTCAACGAGCAAAAACAAAAGATTTTAATATTCAATTAGGCTGAAGCATTTCTGATGATATTTATTTAACGTGGAAGTGCTCTAAATTTTAAATATTCAAATAATTCATTTGATGATGACTTTGAATATTTTATTAAGAAATCTCCAGGTTCTTTCAAGCCACAACCCCAACGAACTATTAACTATTATGACATGATGAATTAAAATATAACTGAAGGTCAAACTACTTAGTAATAATAGTAAATATATTTTATAAATAACAATATGATAATAATTAGGATTTAATCCCAGATTATCAGTATTAAGACGTAATTGTTAAGCTACATATAAGATAAATGTGATGAAATAATGAAAAATACTGTCTATTTCTAAGTAAAAAAAATGTTTGCCTAATTTACAGTTCAACTGTTAGTTAGGCTTAATGAAAAGTTATCATCGTTCGCATTAGTGCCCTGCCCTGTATATTTACCTCATAAAAAGATTTCATGCAACCGGTTATAATGTTTCACACCATTTTATTTATTACATCCTGCTTCCTTTGGATGTCAAGGCTCAGTTAGTATAGGGTTGCCATTAACTTGTGTTCGTCACTTTAAATATATATTAGAGAGCTAATTTCTTAGTCATAAGTTATTGATTTGTCAAAATTAAAAAATGTTATTTTTTTCTCACTACTACAGTATTACATTATAAGATTTAAATCAGGGATATATTATTAAAATAATATTTATTTAAAAATAACTTTAACCTCATGGTTATTCAATTCATGGTATTCATGTAGGTCCAAGGGGAAGGCCTATGTCCAGCGGTGGACGACTTACGGCTGAAATGATAATGATGATGAACTTTAACCTTAAACCAAATTGATACTCTCATTTTAAAATGACGTTTTTAATATGACAGAGATTTTTAATGTAGTAAATAGAAAACTTATAATGAAGTTATATCAACAAAGATTTTAAACGTACAAAAACTTCAAACCACTCAGCAGCCCTAATAAAGGACTGGATGCCTGCGATGATATTTCGGGAAATTTCGTAATATTTCCAAAGGAAGACGGTAAATAACCTTAGTCTGGTACCCGGGGGAAAGTATGAGTTATTTCGTATCCATTCCGACATTTTTAACCTTTCCCCGGTAATGTAATACCCGGGTAATACCCCTTATAACAAAAGTAAGCTGAATTTACGATAATGAATTACTTAGAAGGCTTCGCACTTCAGGGATTAATTTACGATAATTTTATCGATTCCATCACTGATATTATTTCGCTAAAAACTGTGAAAATATTTTCTTTTGATGTATTATTTTTAGTTTTTATTAATTTTAATGCTGTTATTCATTATGACAATATAAAGACAGAATGGTAAACTAACTTCATATGGTGACTCCAGTTTTATTTTTCTTTGTTATTATCACTATATATTAAATACATCAGCATATATTAAATATATAATGATTTTAAAAAAGCTAAGTGCATTAACTGATCATAGATTATTAATAAAATATTTATAATTGATAGAAAAAAATGATAGCACAAAAAATAGTTCAGTTTATTCCAAATCGTCAACCAAAATAAAATACTGTTCATCTTAGTAAAAAAACATTTATTTAGCATAAGAAGCATTAAGAAAGCTTGAATGAAATCTAAGGGATTACACCGCATCAATCAATCAGCTCCTGCCATTGTTGTGCATGTTACGTCTCCGCATCATTTTCCAATCCGAAGCTCAAATTGTAAGCTTTTCACATCGCTGACACTCTATGAGAATTATCGAAGCACAAGGCATAAGTAACCGAACAAAGTTTAATTTTCTAACTGATCATAGTTTGAATTTACAAATACTGCAAATATATCTCAGTTGAAATACTCTCAAACGATTATGAATGGGCACAAATTGTGAATTATTAACAGATGTGTGTCTATTTGATAATGAGATCGTATTTTTCTTACGAAGCTTTGGAAAAATTATATTTTTATAATATATTCACAAATTATGAAGCGATGTTTCTGCTACAACAAAAATATATCAAAATAACATTTGGATTTAAATATTACTTCTAGTAACTTTACCTCATTCGATAAAGGTATCGATAAGGATATGTTAACTGAAATTGTTTTATATTTATCAATAGAAAATGTAGCAAAAAGTCATGACTTAGACCACGCTAAGGCTTTCTCGCAGAACATTCGATGGGACTTCATTAAAACCGATGTATAAACAACCGGAGGGACCGAGGCTTTTTCATGCCAATCAGATTTTTTACAGCACAAAATGCATTTCCATTCAATTCCGTTAGAACCGGGCGAACGTGAATCACGATATTAATTCATTGGTTTTTTATTGTTAGCATGAATATTGTTTATGTTTTTTTGCATAATCAGTTCAATTTATTCAATATTACTTAGAAAAATATAATTAAAATTCAAACATTTTAGCCAATAAGCATAATACCAGTGTGAAACAATACAAATACTGTGTATCTATGAGTGAATATATTCGTATAGATAATATCGGAGACCCGGTAAGCTATAGCGCTTAAGCAGAGTAAAAAGCCGTCAACACATCGAAAGCTTGGATTGTGATATGCTTGTCTATGGGCAGCATTAATATGTACTATCAAGGATACCCTGCTATACGATATCAGACAAAAACTGTTTATTCTTAACAAGTTTTAAGCAAAGCAGATTATAAGAAATCACATCAAAGTAAAAAATAAGCTCAGTGGCGCTAACATAGAAAGTTATATGAATACTTCCGTCAAATTATTTCAGAGGTTTAAGACAGGTTGCCTCATCTGGCTTCATTGCACAGTCATAGTAAATATAATAGATATAAACTTCGCGTGGAATTTAATTTACAAAATTTAGACGCATCACAGATACTATAATAATAAACATAATCTAAGGAAACTCAACAAATACATGATCGAAACCGGTTGAAGCCGGTATAATTAACTAAAACATAAACTATTAGACAAGTTTAGCTCCCCGAAGGCTGAATCTGCCTTGTAGATGGGATTAGCTGTAATTATAACTAGGGATTTCTCGTCAACAGAAACGCTACAGATAAAATTTACCAACGATTTGCGTTTTACCGACATTTGTTTTACCATTCCGATTGTTCTAATCTCAATTATGAAATCAATTTGTAACATCTTTGACTTTAGAACTATTTCAACACATACAGAAAGGAATAAACGTCTCGTACGTTAAAGGGATATTTACTATTTTATGTTGACCATAAAAACAATAAAAACGTCGCTTAACGTCGACACAAAACAATTTATACATTGAAAAACAAATTTTGGCTGAGGATAAATGAAATTCACTGTTCCATTGACATGTTATGGATCCGGGATGAAGCGGGATGGATTTATATGACTATTTGCACGTTAAAGTGGGGAAAAACACAAAACGCGCTATTGTTACATTCTGCTGATTTTATGGTGATAGTAAAATTCGCTGAAACCACTGCCAACCTTAACCAATTTAAATTATTTTACTAAAATGTATTAAATTCCATCAGCAAATTACATCTATTTCCATACATTAATGTGGTTAAGTTGTATTTCACAAAGTAAATGGAAGCTTTAATCTAGTAATATTCATAAGTATTAATTAAAATAAATATTTTACTCACGTGTTAAGCTCGAGATCCAGTCTAAATTTATGATTGAACGCTTTGATAAGTAGCGAGGTGCGGTGATAGTGTTTGCCAGTCTGGAAGAAAAAATTAAACCATCAAAACATACAAAATAAACCACTTTTACAGTTACTTGTTGAGAAAATTGTAGTATAAATCTATTTCAATGAGCATTTATCTACAATGTTAAACAGAGGAAACATTTGAATATTTTTAACGAATTAACAAATTTTGAAAAATCTTACTTTGATAGAAGACTCAGTAACACAGTCTATATTCAATGGTATTCCAAGTAAAATATTATTTTATAATTTGTAAAACGAAAAGCCTAAAAACTTTAGTAGCTGGTTTCATTTATAATGGACTAATTTTAATGAAATCTTCGTCTTTGGGTGCATAGAAAATTACTATTTAACACATTTTTAAGGCTTCATTTATACCAACTTTTACGTGTCTGTTATATTAATGAAGGAAGTGTTATCGCAAAGCTCAAACAAAAGTTTGTGTGTATAACACTT
Organism: Delias oraia; assembly: GCA_018230265.1. Taxonomy (NCBI): domain Eukaryota; kingdom Metazoa; phylum Arthropoda; class Insecta; order Lepidoptera; family Pieridae; genus Delias; species Delias oraia. Next base: position 35,557 of record DWCF01000915.1, read on the forward strand.
TTCTGTCCTTTTTGTAATAGAATTATATGAGCTGTCAATACACGACACGTACTAATTCAACTATTCATTATTAAATTAGAGACCCTTATCGGCAGTGACCTACGAAGTGGAATCGACGGGCTGATGTAGGGTGTGACCGAATTATGCCTGCGGTAAATCGAGGATGTGTAAGATGAAGTTTCATTAAAAGCTTTTTTGCTTAGAAATTATTTAAAAGTACTCGCTTCGCGTCAATTATGTTTTTCACAATCATGGTTGGTAATTCTTTTTTGCGTGTTGCAGTTTTACATCAATCAAGTAGTATTGTAAAACATTTTTTGAGACATCATTTCGAATATTTGAAACCTTTAAAATATAGACCTTTAAATAAATTTATTTCTACTTAATACACACATTGCATTACAATATTTTGTTAGATAACATAGAATTGATTTTACATCGATGGAGAATAGGCCTGTTCAATTATGTTTAATTGTTATATTTATTCAAATATTCATATTTTAACTAATATATTATACAACTGTATATTTAAAGTAAGAGTAAGTACAAGAAAAATAATGTTAAACATTAGATGAAAGTTAATAAAATAAAATATTTTTACATGAATATATACCGAGAAAGATGGTTAATTAAAAAATGCCCTTAGGCAAAAACTCATATTATAGGCATATTTTTTTCCATTAAAGTGTCTTCACCTACGCAAATATAGATGCATATAAATAAAAGCTTTATTTCACGTAACCGTGATTATGCAATAAATAAAGCGAAATTAGAGTAACCTCGAGCATATTCTCAACAAACAAAAGGTACCATTCGTTTGATTCTGAAACAATGGTGTTTAAATTAAATTTAACTGTCGAGTAAGACTTGCTAGAATGAAGTACGGTATAATTGCGCAGTCTGGAAACGGTGAGAGCTACCCTTGTTGACCCATTTTACTAACTTCATGCTATATGGGTTTTTTACACGCGTTCACGTTGAATGTATGAGAGTATTGCGTTTCAGC
>DWCF01000916.1:0-36515 GCA_018230265.1 Delias oraia
CATGTGCTGGAGAAAACCGAAGCATTCTTCCTTGCCCAGGAAGAAAGTGGAATGGATTCTTTGACTAAGTGAGTTATTACGATATGCATTTAAGAGGGTCTTCTATATGTTAAATGTTGAGAGAACACCACCGCCCGTGGACAACCGCGCCATAGTTCACGCATTGGTTGTGTTGCCGGCTTAACGCCACTTACGCAGTATTTTTTAACGGCCTCCGATATCTTCACTCAGTCAACGAGACATGGTAGTTTCACGCTGAATATTCTGCGAGCCCGTGGTATCACTTCTGACGAGCTGGCGCAATTATTGCGGTGGCGCATGTTTCAGCATAGCTCTCCCATGGGTGAAAGTATGTATTTAAATAAACAATTTTGTTTTAATTTAAACTTTTGTCAGCGTTAATGCTACTTATTAACTTATAAGTCTTTAATGACCTACATCAACGAATGGCGTTTCCTACGAGAACAAGAGCTTATCTGAGTTGATATGTCAGGTCACTGATTTCCGACGAGACCGGCCAGCAAGCAGCGGCCCGCGGCCGCCTCGGCTTCGTTGCTGGTGTAGTGCAGCGCGAGCGAGTGCCGGCCTTTGAAAGGATGCTCTGGCGCATCTCTCGTGGTAACGTGTTCTTGCGCCGTGCTGAGCTTGACAAACCCCTCGAGGATCCCACCTCTGTAAGTACAGTGGATCTCGATGTCTTGAATATCAAGGGATATTCTAGAAAATTGAAGTTAATGAGTTTTCGAGTTAACAAGAATTTCGAGATATATAGGATTTATTTGATAAAACTTAACTTAAAAAAGTGCGGTTTATAAGAATGTTTTTCGACTTGTGAAGTTAAACAACAATTTGACTTAGATTCAAGGTACACATTTATTTGTATAGATTTAAATGCACTAGAAAATACGTTAGTAAAAGTAAATCGCCACAAAAATTTACTACGACTTAGTCTCGTTTTTGAAGTTCGAGTTATAGAGAATGAATATTCAAAGCCTCATAGGGAAATAATATTTTGCTACAAACTCTAATTAATTGTAGATACCGCGTATTTAAAGGTTCAGCAGTAGGGAATGTCATTTACTTTCGGCTCAATGAGGATTTCGATACTAAACTAGAATCAAGTTAACGAGATTCCACTTATTACAAACACCATTTCTGTCGCTTGATGTGATACTTTCATGAAGCCGAATGGTTTACAGAACCGTGTACTGTTTCTATTTTTTAAAACTAATTTTGTTATTTGTAGAGTGTAAATAAAATTAATTCTCCGATTTTTTTATGAATTACGAAGAATATGTTTACGAAATTCTATAATTAATGGAAAAAAGCTGAGGTTCTGTAATATTAATGTTTTCTTAGATACATATATATTTTTAATTGCTACAATAATACCAGTAAATTTTATATAAATTATTTACAGGGCAATGAGATTTACAAGACAGTGTTTGTGGCATTCTTCCAAGGTGAACAACTGAAGTCCCGCATTAAGAAAGTGTGCTCCGGTTTTCACGCTTCTCTGTACCCCTGCCCACCTTCCAACTCCGAAAGACAAGACATGGTGAAAGGAGTTAGGACGCGTCTTGAAGATCTTAACATGGTACTTTAATTTTGCTCTTCACCTATTTTAACAGCGATTTATTCTAGTTATTTACACTACCCGAAAACTTGTCATTGTCAAATAATTTATAAGTACTACCTTATCCTGGCAAACGTGGTTTTGCCAGGATAAGGGTTATCGCTATTAACATATAAGGGTTGATCTTATAAGGGTGAGAATTTAGGGTTATATCTATATTTTCATGCAGAATGATTAAAAATAGAAATAAAAAAATTATTGAACAAAAATAAAAAAAATATTATGGGGCGAAACACCTTTATTATTTGGGGAGATGAAAAATAGATAGTAGTCGATTCTCAGACCTCTCAATATTCATACAAAATTTCATAAAAATCAATCAATCCGTTTTGTAGGAGAATGGGAACCAACATTGTGACATGAGAATTTTATATAGAGAAAATTTTAATGACTATTAGTAATGTTAACATTCTTTACAAATTCGACTTAAAATATAATGTAATCGTAGCTACCTAAATAAAGTTATTGATTTTTGGCTTACTGAAATTTTGCATTTATAATATAGAAGGCGCTATGACGTAGGTACTCACATTCTTTTAGAGCTAATCCTCAATTTAAGAATTTACTCACTTTCAATTCTTAGGTGCTGAACCAAACTCGCGACCACAGACAGCGCGTTCTAGTGAGCGTCGCCAAGGAACTGCAGAGCTGGTCTGTCATGGTCCGAAAGATGAAGGCCATCTACCATACACTCAACCTGTTTAACATGGACGTCACACAGAAGTGTCTTATTGGAGAGTGTTGGGTGCCTACTGCCGACTTGCCTAACGTACAAAAGGCGTTAGCCGACGGCTCGGTACGTGGCTCATATACATGCGCAGAGAATAATGCTATCTCATGCCTCTTGTTTGACCGTAATTAATAAATATATTTAGATGCCTGCACATAAATAGTTATTATTATACTTATGAAGTTATTTGAAAAGTACTTTAGTAATTTGTGTCAATGAGTTGTGTAAAATGTAGCAGACAATATATTTTGCGGGTGATATGTTCTAAATGATGCTTATTTACAGAATGCTTGTGGCAGCTCTATACCATCTTTCTTGAACTGCATCGAGACCGACGAGATTCCACCGACCTTCAACCGTACGAACCGTTTTACACGTGGTTTCCAAACACTCATAGACGCCTATGGAGTCGCCTCCTATAGGGAATGCAACCCAGGTAACTAGCAATCATGCCCCATAGATCTTCACTCTACACAGCCAAGATGGTCTCTTGGTTTAGTCAATTCATTGGATATTTACCTAACCGTGCATTCTTTTCAGCACTCTACACAATCATAACCTTCCCGTTCTTATTCGCGGTGATGTTCGGAGACTTGGGCCACGGCAGTATCATGGCCATGTTTGGGCTCTGGATGGTGGTCAAGGAAGTGTCACTTGGCGCTAAGAAATCAAATAATGAAATTTGGAACATTTTCTTTGCCGGTCGCTACATTATTCTGCTCATGGGACTATTCTCTATGTACACTGGCTTGGTCTATAACGATATTTTCTCGAAATCAATGAACATTTTTGGAACGGCGTGGAAAATACCATATGACAACAAAACTTTAGAACAGTACCAAGCTCTAACACTAGACCCGAAAGAATCTTATGTTGATTCACCTTACTTCATCGGTATTGATCCTATTTGGCAGGTAATTTTATTTACATTTTTTTAAATTTTAATTAATAAAAAAAATTAATTATTGAATGCTTGCGACGATTACGACAATTGACTTGAAACTAATATACCAAATCCTTGAATTGATATTGTAAATTTGAATAAAATTACTTTTAAAGATAGAGCTTATGAAAATTGATTTTGTAAACTTCAATTTGAATTATATATCAATATATAATTTTTTAGACTGCTGACAACAAAATCATTTTCCTGAATTCATACAAGATGAAACTATCAATTATTTTCGGTGTCGTCCATATGATCTTCGGTGTTTGCATGAGTGTCGTCAACTACAAGTATGCATATTATACAACATAATTAAATATTCCGACACATTTGCTATATTATTTTAAAGTATAATTTATACGTATAATTTTAATTTTCAGCTTCTTCAAGCGTCGCTACTCCATAATCCTGGAGTTCTTGCCCCAAGTCATTTTCCTGTGTCTGCTCTTTTTATACATGGTTTTTATGATGTTCTATAAATGGCTTGCATACAGTACTTTTTCAGAAGGTAGAAAATACTATTATTTTGTCTTTTTTCTAATAAACGCTAAGGTGGGCACTTTAGGGAACCTATCTATGCTCCACTAAAGTATATTCAATTTACAGGGAAATACACCCTAAATTTCAAAGACTTATGTATCTGTGAATCAATTTTGAGTGAAAATATCATTAAATGCCGCAGTAACATTGAAGGCAATTCACATTTTAAAATATGAAAATAAGAATTTCTATACAGATTTTTGAAATTAAGCGTTGAATGCTTGAAACGTTCATATTGTTACAGATACGGCGTACAGACAAGGTTGCGCACCTTCAGTACTGATTCTCTTCATCAACATGATGTTGTTCTCAAGTAATGAACCGGAGTCTGGATGTAAGGAATTCATGTTCGATGGACAGGGCATGGTCCAGAGAGTGTTCGTTCTGGTCGGTCTGGCTTGTATCCCAGTCATGTTATTAGGAAAACCATTGTACCTTCTTCTGAGTAAACCGAAGAAACACGACAAGGTATGATTCGAAGAAAAAATTATAATTATTTTTAAAGTAGTCTTTCAATATGCCGATTTGTTCTCATAGCCTGCCTCAACTAATATATTTAATTATGATATAATTAAATATATTAGTTATATATTTAGTTATATAAATTATATTTTTTTGTGGGAGATCCCTGCTGAAGCATATGCGAACGCACTAATTGGACCAGCTCGTTCGAAGTGATACAGCGGACTCACAGAATATTCAACGTGAAACGGTATTTGTACTGTTTCGCTGAATGAGTGAGGATATCAGAGGCCCTTAAAAATGCCGCTTGAGTGGCAGAAAATCCGGCAACACAGCCAGTGCGCGTAATGTGGCGCGCTTGCCTATGGACGGCGCTGTTCTCTTACCATACAGTACCATCGAGTAGGTGTCTGCTATTCTATAAAAAAATGTAACAATTATAATAATTACAGTCAGAACAATCAAACGGCAACTTAAACCAAGGCATTGAACTGCAAGAGCAAACTGAAATAAGTGAGGTGGCCCCGCCGAAGAAAGCAGAATCGCACAGCCACGAAGAAGAAGAGTTTAGTGAAATCATGATTCACCAAGCAATCCACACTATTGAATACGTCCTAAGTACCATCTCACACACCGCATCTTATCTTCGGCTATGGGCCTTGTCTTTGGCTCATGCAGGTGACTAAAGCTTTTACCCCAACTCCCAAACAGACATCACAGCGTTCGCTTGACAACTTATTACAATGATTCTATTACACGTTTATTCTTACAGAATTATCTGAAGTGCTGTGGAGTATGGTGTTAAGTATGGGCCTAAAAACGGACGGCTACGTAGGAGCTATTAAACTGTACGTTGCATTCTGCTTTTGGGCGCTGTTCACACTGGCCATATTGGTGATGATGGAAGGTCTTTCCGCCTTCTTGCATACACTACGTTTGCACTGGTAAGTTGGATACTTTTGAATAAGATTTTATGAATATATGGCAAATTTGAATATTTTTAGAGTTGTAGAAATAAGTTTTTGTTTATAGAGTTATTATTATAGTCGCACTTCTATAATTGAAAGAAATAAAAAGTTATATTCATTAATTGTTATATATATAAATATATATATGATATAACATATATATTCGTTACATAATAATGAGTTTATTTTAATGAGAAATATAATTTGCAGGGTGGAATTTATGAGCAAGTTCTATTCTGGTCTGGGATACATTTTCCAACCGTTCTGCTTCAAGACGATCCTCGAACAGGATGAGAAAGACGATTAAATTAGTTCATAGGTTTACAAGACGATCAATTTGATTCAAATTTCATGTAGTAAATATATTTAGTCCTCATTTTTATTTTTATTCAGAAACCAATCTGTACGTATCATAGTCTTTAACGCATAAATTCAATGAATATTATTCTTAATAAAAAAATCATTTATTATATTACTACTTATTCATAGATACAAATTCAAGAATAATCATAAAACGTGATAATAATATTTCAAGCTTATAACGTCTATAATATATATATATATATATATATAGGCCTATGTCCAGCAGCGGACTTAAATGGCTGATGATGATGATGATAACGTCTATAATAAGAAGGAAAATGTAGCCATTCGAGTTATGAGCAGTCCAAATGTTCAACTTCTGAATCTCTCAAAACAGTAGGACATCGAGACCTTCAAGAAAAGAGCGTACACATTCCTTAATGGCGGGCAACAACCCGCGGCTCTGCATGGGCTGAGGACCGCAAGCGCCCTAGGAGAGCTCCTGCTCGTTTGCCACCACATTATAAAAAAAAAATATAATTATATATTTTAATATATATAAAACACAATTCCAATTCAAATACTTTATTAATAAAGCTTGACGGCGATTCTTATATAAATAACATGAACAGTATAATTTTGAAATATATTGACAATATGAGAGAAGTGTTAAAATTAATTAATTTAATTATAGTATGTTAATATATTTCGTAGGAAACTTAACAAATAGTGAGCAGTTGGAAATCTCAAGTATTTAAAAGGGTTCTTAAAAAGAGCTCTATTTCAACAAACGATTAAGTTCTCAAGTTTGTTTTTGCTTTTTCCAATATCTCTTTCTTAATTTTAGGGTAATCAGGATGCACTTTTAATATATGTCGGCACACAACGATGCATTCCGGATATTTTTTTAGTTTTAGATAGGCGTACGCAAGCTTGTAGCCTATAGCCAGGTCACTTTTGGCGGAATGAATCCAAGCTTGCTCAAAATTTAGCGCGGCATTTTTGTAGTTTTGATCCTTTTCTGATATATAACCTGAAAAATATATAGATTTAAATTAACTACACATTTATAAATAGTTTACTTATAGCATAAAAACACTATCACAATTATAGGGATAAAAATAATCAAATTGTTTTTACTAGTCAAAACAAGAAATACAGACAAAACGATGATAAAATAACGGACAGACATACCAAGACATTGATAGGCTGCGACGCAGGACTTATTGTGAGTTAATACTTTGCTGAGGAGCTCTTTTGCTGCCTCAACTCTACCCGAACTTACATTATTTTCAGCCACTTCTAGCCAGCACCTTTTAAAAGATATAAACATATTCTGGTTACAAATAAAAAATAAAATTGTCTAAAAAAGCCTTTTACCGCATAATACTAGCGACTTATTTAGTCCATGTGAATCAAACCTAATTCAAATTTAACTTGCTTTACAAGTGAATAACAATTGCCTCACTTCTCTAAGCCGTCGGCTTTTTCAGGAGTCCACGCTATTGAAGCTATCGCCCTCTTCAATATGTTCTTGGCCCGAGTTGGTTGTTTTACCATATTATATCTGTAAATTTAATATTTATTTAATATTATATATTTTATTTACAAATGACATTACTGATCGATTTTTTAATTTAGAACAAAAAATCTCAATTATTGGGGATGAGTTTGAAGCCAAACCTAAAGCTGTTAAAGTCAACTTAAACGCTTAGAGCCGATAAAATAACATAAAACAATAATATAGATGAAATATAGAATAGGGACGATTTAAAAAGACTAACGCGTTAGCTATAGACAGTATCAAGTAGGGGTCGTCCTGAGTTCCCTCCTCACTGACGGACGGCAGCAGTTCTTGCAGGACCCGCTCCGCTTGTGACTTCTGTTTGGAAGCCAATTGAAGTAGTGCGTGCAAACCCTTCCTCTCAGGGATGTTGATTTCGAGAAGCAATTTCTCCGCAGTGCGTAAAGCTAAGATCCGGGTGTCACTGAAAGAAGCTACTAGTTTATTACAGCCTAGTGAATTCACTGCCACAAAATTTGCTGTCACCTCGATGTTTGTTGTTCCACTACTGAGCGTTTTTTAAGACGTTTTGTGGCGCGCACCACCCCTCTGTGGATTCAGCTGCCAGCAGGAGTATTTCCAAACCAACACGACTTGGGAAGATTCAAGAAAACAGTACATATACAACGCACCCGCAGCTCTGCAAGGACTAGGGGTGTCCATGGGTAAAGGACCTCTTACAACAGGTAAGCCATTTCCATTAAAAAATATAACTAGTAATCTTACTCCTCGCGTAAAGTGTCTTGTGCATGCTGCGACAGGCAAAGCAGGACCATCCTCTTGGCGGCTGTACCAGCGCACCTTTGAGACCGTCTCGCGATATTCAATTGCCGTAATGCGGCATTAACTTTGCCTTGATAAGAAGAGTACAGTCCTTCGCAGAATGAGTATTCTGAAAAAAAAAATTTATTGCACGTATAGATAATACCTGCTAAAATATTAGTACAGTCGACTATTTATTAGTCGTTAACTCGAACCTCGTTTAGTCGAAATCCTCATTAAGTGGATAAAACAAATTATTCCATTCCGCTAAACTGATAAATACACGGTCGGTATCTCCAATTAATTAAGACTTTGTAACTCGAGTCAAATGTTATTTTCCCTACGAGGTGTCGATAAGAATTTCTCTAACTCGAATTTCAAAAACGAGATTCCGTAAGTCCTAGTTAGTAACATATTGTGGCGTCTTACTTGGACCTTTACGAAATCATAGCAACGTGATTATGTTAAACACATTCGAAGAATATTCTTATAAGCCAAAGTTTTAGCAAATAAATCCTATGTATCTCGAAATTTTTAACTCGAAAACTCATTAATTCACATAATACTCGGCGTGAAACGGTACTTGCAATGTGTTTCGCAGAGTGAGTGAGGATATCGGATAAAGCCGGCAACAAAACCAATGCGCGGACTTTCATGCGGTTGTCTGTGGACGGCGGTGTCTCTAACCATACACCCACGCGCTCCGTTGTCCGTTATACTATAAAAAACTCAAGTTTTTTAGCATTTCCGTTAACATTCGAGTTATTGAGATTCCACTGTATTGGGTTTTTGATACCTACCAGGCTCCTCTTTCTTGCCCACAACTAGTCTTGTCTGTTCTAGGAAAGGTTCAACTTCACCGAGTTTCCCACGTCTCCATTGAACTTCAATGAGCTGCGCTAGCGCCTCCCAACTGTTCGGCTTCACTGATAGTATTTGAATTAAGTGCCGCTGTGCTGTATCGAAATCCACCTTTACACAAAAGTGTGATGAGCTACTGTAATAATATACTTGTTAAATATATATTTTAAATTACCTTTTTAAAGGCCAAGTCAGCCATCATGACGGCGGCCGACTCGTTGTTTGGCTCCGCGTTCAATAGAACGCTGCAAGTTTGTTCACATTTTTCTGGGTTGTTCATCTATAAATTTAATTAATTTTTATAATTATTCGTTCTATGTAAAAATCCTAGTTTTTTTTCAAGTATGGTACAAATTGTTAACAGCTAACCTGCGCATACAGCTTGGCTAGAGCTAATAATGTTTCCGGATTTCTCGGTGAATATATCAATGCCTCAGACAAAAGACTTGCAGCCAAACCGGGCTCTTTTATTGCTTTCACCTTCGCTAATAAACAGATTATACTCGAAAGCGTCTCTTTCTCTCCTTGTAGATCTCCTTTCGAGTCAATCTCTACTCTTTTTAGGACTGCTGATTGTAGATCTTTCGCTTCTGATAGTATAAGATTTGTGTTCATTAAAGAATTTCTTAGCTCACGGCTTCTCGCTTGTGTGAGTAAAAGTTTGATACGTCTTTTTAAAGTTGTGGTATCTCTCTCTTTATTTTGCGGTTTATTAAGTTGGGACGATATAATAGAATCGACTTTATCGTATTGTTTAAGCTGTGAAAAAAAAAAATTAATTTATGCAAGCAATAATTAGCAATAGGTTACCATTTCCACATATATGCGCAGAACAAAAACTCGCTCTTTCCGAAAACAAGGAAATTACTTTTTATAGGTGATTCTAATCATTTTCAAAATTAATGTGTTGTTACTGACAAAATTATATCAGAATCAAATTTAAAATTTTATTTTTTTAGTAAAAACTTTTTTAAAATTATTAGTAATTTAATCGAATAAAATATAACGGACCTTTAGAAGTAGTTCAAGATATACAAATCTAAGTTCGTCGTCATTTGTTTTAGCAATAGCATTTTCATAATGCTGTATCGCTTTCTCATATTCGTGCAGCTTAAAGAGGGCGTCACCAAGTTTCTTTATTAATTGCACGTTTCCTGGGTTTCCTTTGTAAGCCGTTTCATATGATTCAACTGCTTGCATCGGTTCTGAATAAATTAATTAGAAAAATTACTTTATAAATAAAAAATAATCAATTCATTCATAACTTTCATAATATACAAATTGCTTATTTTTGTTCATATATATTCTTAAATTCACGAACTACAGACACCCTAATTCAGTTATAGTCTGTAAAAATTGTAAGACTAAACACTTCATATGTATTTATTAATGTATTATAAAATTTCGCTTGCGCCCTTCGCGTACCATGTATAGATAAAAACGTATCCCCCATCACTGTATGTGCATCAGCCATTGGGTGATTGCTAACAATTTCCTTAAAGCAATTAGTAAACATTGCCCTATCTTTCTTCTCTTTCAAGTAAATATGAGCCATTTTACTATGAGCTTGAAAATAATACGGCTGCCCTGGGTTGACCTCGTTCAATGTGTCTATCGCTGTATTTATATCACCTTTTTTTAGTGCAATATCAGCACGTGCGATAAGGAGACGATTTTCTTCTGATGTGTATGAGAATTCTTGAATAGCATCCTAAAACATATTAATGAAATAATATACACAACTGCTCAAAAATATTTTTCAATGTAGCAAAATTAAAAGGATGCTTTCGACCTACGCTGCTGATATTATAAGTTATTATTTTTCTTTTAAATGAACAGCCTACGCTGAAAGTTACACAAAGTTGAAACTTTTTTTAAAATAACTATCTCGCTGTGTATGCCATACGCCCATTGCAGCTTATCGTAGATTAAGTGGTCTTTAGTTACAACTTTGTTTTGAATTAGGAAAGGCGCGGATTTCGTTTACTTACTTGCAAAGTTTTTCCCGCTTCGCCAAACAAACCTTGCATTGTACGCAATTCAATCAACTGTAGATACAACGTAGCTTTATCTATTATATTAAAATCATCAATTTGTTTGTTTGTACCAATGTGATTCTTATTGTTTAATATTTGTAGACTTGTAGTAAAAAACGATAGAGCATCTTGTGCTTGATTAGTACTTTTCAAGATGACTCCATTCAAGAAATGATACATTGCACTATCCCTCACTTTCAAATTATAACTCAAACATACTTCAAGACATTGTGCTGCCTTTAAAAACTGTTGTTGTTGAATAAAAATCTGAGCTAATAATACTTGACTACCGGCATGTGTATTATCCAAATCCCAAATTTGTGCAGCTAATTTTTCTGCCTCAAGCGGCAGACCAATCTGAAACTGCAGCTTTGCCAATTCAAATAAAGCCGGTATTAAGCCAGGGCACGCATAACAAATTGTCTTTAACATATTTAAACATTTTTGAATTGATATATTATTTTCATCCTCTTGTGAGTATAAAAGGTAACTGGTTATAACAAAAGGCTTTTTTGGCAAATGCTTTTTATACTCTTTAAAGACATCAAGCAAAAATTCAGGATCAAGGTGTTTGATATATGTTAAACTGTACGGAAAGAGATTTGCTATTGATAATTGAGCTTCTATTGCTTGGTTAAGATATGAAATAGCATCTGAAGTTTTTGTATGCAATTGTGCAGATATTAGGTATAAAACAGGAAATTTATTAGTTCCTTGCATTTCAAATAGCAATTCCACCTGTTCGGCTACTTGCGCTGTAGCTCCATTCTCATACATCTGACATAATGTTAAACCACATAATGCTGATATGAAATTACTATCAATTTTACTTGCTGCCCTAAAAAAGTTTGGGGCATCTTTGTATTTACCTTGCAGTATACATTGGTATCCCACTTCACTTAAATAGTCAACATTATTGGAATACATTTCAAATGCATATTTTGCAAATTTATACACCTGAGAAATTACTGTACTAGATTTAGCACATACTTTAGAAAATATTTGTGCAATGACACAAAACTGAAGGCCATTATGTGTTTCCTCATTTTCTAAAATTGCATAAAGTGTATTTAACTGATCAGCTGCCTCTATGTAATCTGAATTTTTACACAAAGTAATAAATATTCGAATTTTTAAAGCTTCAATATTTGTGGGATCTAAAGATAATACTCTCTCAATTGTATCATAAACAGCTTCCCATTTTTGCATTGCAAATTCGTTTTTTAATTTCTCGATCAATGGAACAACCTCTTTGGGATAGTGAACAATCAATTTATCAAGAGTCAAATTAGACAAGTTATAGTCCATTGAGAGATACTTTAGTTTTGCCAAAGCCAGTAATGCTGCAACATTTTTCTCATTCTTGCTTAAAACCAAGTCCAAACAATCTTGTATTGTAACATGCATATCTACACTCATATAAATTTCATTCCATGCCTTTAATAAGATTGTATCTATATTATTTGGATCCTTTCTAAGGGATTTGTTTATATAATCTGTGGCTTTTTCAAATTTGCCAGCAAATGACAGGAAAAGACCTGCATAATATAGCGATACTGCTCCTGCCTGTTTCCTTTCCTCCTTCAGTTTCACTTCTAAACCATAAAAATTTTCTTTGTCAATTGAATTTACAAGCTTTTGGCAATAAATAAGGGCCATGACTACAGCCAAATTAATATCCTGATTGGATTGTAGTGGTAGTAGCTCATTAATAGCTAATTGTACTTGGCCCTCTAATATATTTGCTAACGCATGGTAAAATAAGACTTCAGATGATTCACTTTGTTGTAATGATGCATGCTTTGTAATTTCTTTGACTTTACCATAACATTGTTCTCTTAAATAATAATGAATATTACACCTATTCCATATATTTTCCATTCTTAAAACTATTCTAGTTCTAGTTTAACTTTAAGATTTTTATATTTGCTAATGTTATCCTGATAGTATTTTGCTAGAAAATGACATTTGCATATCACTTCTAAATTATTCTGGGTCGCATAATCAAATGCATACTGTGGAAAACAATTAAAAATAAAATAATCAATAATATATACCAGAAACTTGTGTTTGCAAATATATTTTGAAATGAAATTAAGGCATTAATATCATACAGGTACTGTAAATTTATTCTATAGTATCATTAGAATTGTTAGACCATCTTTGCTAAACAAATAATTGTTTTATCATATGTTTACTATTAATAAATTATTTTTATATAAATAATTCATACCTGACCCAATAGTTTTCCTACTCCCTTTCCTTGAAATTCTCCAGGTACCACTGTAGTTACTAATGTAATTACTTTGCCCTTCTGTTCATAAGTGAGAGTAGCTTCTGCTAATAAACAATACGAAACGTTTTAGATTATATTACTGCAGATAATTTTAGGAGATACTTATTTTAATACACACCAGATTGTAAAGTAACCACAAACTGTTGCTTAGCAACATTGTTGACAACACTCAACGCTTTTGTCGAAAAAGCTCTGGCCCGCGTTAACATACCAATGGATTATAGCAGGATAACACGTAATAAAATATAAATTATCTAATAAATAGATTTGCTTTTACTTGTAAGTTATTATCTATAATTTTACTAACATGTCATCTTTGTTCTAATAACAATTTACATTCATATTTTTCTAACAATTAACAATACAATTATTTACATAGAGTGGACCATGTAGTTTATAATATAGACTTTATCTTAATTATCGTATGAGCTGTGGATTAAGATGTAAGAGTAAACAAACTAAAATTATTAATCCAGTTTTTAACGAAGACACTGAGATGACTTAAGATCTTCATATTCGACAATAATATTTAGCAATAAGTCCTTAGACTCGTGTTGATTGTAATTAGAATAGCTTGTAACAGTTTTGTTATTTTTTCTAATAAAAAGAAGTACGTGGAATGAGCATTGTCTTTTCTTATAAATACTGCCGAATTACTGTGTAATAGGTCGTGCAATAAGTTAAGATCACTCGGCAAAAAATTTGGGGGCAATCCGCGCATTGTACATCTGCGCTTTGAATTCTCTGTGGCATTTTTAGGCACTTTATTTTTTTTGGAATATTGGTATTTTCGTACCTTAGTAACATAACATAATATAATAACACAAGTTTTGTTTGTAACTTATCTTATTTATAGGTAGATACAATAATTTAAAGTAAGTTAATTATAAGAAAAGGTTGATATTCCTTCCATTAAGTCCAGTAGTAAATAATGAAGAATCATGAGTGCTCAGTTAGAGTTCAATAGTATATCTAAAATGTCAGCAAATATTAAATATACACAACATTGCAATATACAAAATAATCTTTAAATAGCAGCACATTATATATGATTTTGAAAAACTACAATAAAATGCTTCGAATTATTATTTTATTACATTCTAACTAGTGTTACCCAAATGCAAGACTTGGGCCCAGTCTTGGTCTTGCGCCAATACACCTGGCATTGGTCTTGGTCTTGCTATTGCTCTCCCAGTCTTGGTCTTGGTCTTGCAGCAAGAATATTGCATGTCTTGAAATTACGTACTAGACTATTGATATTTATTAAAGTTTATATAGAATAGGATTATTTTGAGGTTGAATTAGCATAGCCATAGTAAAGACCAACCAGATTTATAAAATATGTATAAAAATTTAATGAGAAATTCCAAAAATCACTGCAAAACAATAGCTGCAAGACGCAAGAGTCTTGCAGGCTTAGTCTTGTTCTTGCTCAAGTCTTACACGGTCACTTGTGGTCTTGCTAAAATTAGGCGGTCTTGGTATTGCATTTGAGCAACACTAATTTACAACTATGCTCAAACGTGAATGGAGGCGGTATAAATCTAACGTCAATTTGAAATGGCCGTTCGCACTTATTTTGGAACCCTTATATATTTTCTATTACACTACCATAGGTTTAGAGTTCCTGAATATCGTGTAGTAGATGTTATAAAATCAATATTTAGGGCAACAGCCATCGTGCGACAAGTGCGGAGATAGCTTGTGATCATGAAACAAAAATTGCCTTCTAAATTAATGATGGCAAAGAAAGGTGCTCGAGTGGCGACCGTGTACCGGAAAACGCAGAGTGGGACGTCCCGCCACGCGATGTAATAACGATCTCATGAAGGCCGCGGGCAACCGCTCGATCCAGATCGCTCAAGATCGCAATAGGTGGGCGTTTTTTGGGGGAGGCCTATGTCCAGCAGAGGGCTTGATAGGCTGATGATGATAGAATTTATAATACTCAAAAGTTTGGTAATGAAGACAAAATTATTTTTTTAAATTGGTATCGATTTACAAAACGATTATTTCTATTTCAATTAACTATTGCTATCATCTTTAGGTACAATATATACCTGAAATATGCTCATAACTATAACATCAATGGAAAATGGACAATTAACGCTTCTATTAATTAAACATAAAGTTTTAAATAACAAGATAAAGTAAGATTAATATTATGATACATAAACTATTTAATATTTATTTTATGTCTTATCTAAGATATTTTCCATAGCTTTCTAGGTAATTATGATAGCGTGTAATGGGGGTTTTAACATAAATCTGTTATAATCTAGTGTCAACCTTTCTATTACCTATATATAATGTAAGAATTATGATACTTTAGTAATCTTTCATCATGAAATGGAAACTGTGTCTGTATGTTGTAGCGGTAAGTTTTTTTTAAATTCAGAGACTAACTTATTTTTTTAAGTCATTAAACTATGTTTTAATCTATGCTTGTTAATCTGAATTATATTATCTCGTTAAATTAATTAATAACAGTTAAATTAATAACAGTTGAAATATAATAGGAATATATTAAAAATATAATAAATGGATTTTAAAAATAAACCTCTTTCGATGTTTGTAGTTTTTGGTATCTTTATAATATTGGGTCTCTACTAATTTGATAACATTATAACAGATTCTTTCATATGTTGATTTAGTTTTTAGATTATCGTAGATTGTATATCAATTTCATATTTTTATATGATGGTTAATAATGATTTTCATTTAAATCCCTAAATAAGAAATTTAGTATTTTTTTTTGTTATCATGGCTCTTAAACGTGTTTTGTTGCAGTTTCTGTGGTGCGTTTGGTACGCCAAAGCTTCAGTTACCTGTACAGCTTCAGGGCGATTTCCACATTCGGACGATAAAGAATGTAAAACTTATTATATGTGTATATATGTTCCCTGGACTAAAAATTACACTTACTTTAACTATACCTGCCCTTCAACGTCTCTATTTAATCCAAATACGTCAACATGTACTACTGATTTCGCCTGCAATCATCAAAATCAAACAACATCCACATTATGTGCAGCGGAGGGCCGAAAAGCTGACCCAAGCTCTAAAAATTGTTCTGCATATATTGAATGTATTAAGATAAATGTTTCGATTGTTGCATTCCCTGCTACCTGTCCTGGTAGTAGTTTATTTAACCCGGTTAAAAAGGACTGTGATTTAAGTTATACGTGTCCAATCCAGTATGCATGTTCAGCTGCAGGAAGATATCCTGATAATTCGATTCCTGGCTGTAAAAATTATTTTATGTGTCTTCAATTATCGAATGGAACATTAATACCTTATACAAATTATACCTGTCCCTCCATATCTATCTTTAATCCAAATACACAGCAATGCACTACAGATTATACTTGCAAAACTTGAAACAAAAATATCTATGTAGCCTTTTTATTCCATAATAATAGATATGTACCTGTTTGTTGATAATAAAATTAAAAAAACCTTGTTTTTGTTGTTGTGGTTTAAAAAATTACAATCCATAAAAACTTAAGTATTTTTCTTTATAAAAATGTGATCCTGGAAAGACGTTATGCCGTCTTCTTCTTTCAGAACTTGGCCAATGATTCATATAAAATTATCGAACCCATTTTTGACCTTAAGCACATTGCTGATTAGTTACCGCCGCTTGTTCCGATGTCTGCAGTTGCTGTCGTTGGGAACGACCAATAAACATGCAGTCGGGCTCAAAGCGTAGCGCGCGCAGGGCGCTTGCGCATGGTTTTTTAAAAAGAATGACCGACAGGTGTTTTTTTGTGTCTTGATCGGAAATCAAAACATTGTGTATCGTTTTATAATTAGGTATTGAAATAAAGATAAAATTATTTTAATGTTTTTTAAACATATGTAACAACTTAGTATGTTTTATATTTTCATATTGTTAAAGCTTAATTTTATAATATAGAGTAAAGTATGCGGGATTTAAATTTTTAATGATGACTGTTTTTAAACCATGATTTTTATGTTAAGCATTGTGGAAATAACCAAAGTGATCGTTCCATTGTGATTGTTTATAATTAATGTGGGGATTGATGACAAGCTTATGGGGCAATGTGTGTCCCGGGATTATCCGGGCCCCTATGGATTTACGCGTCATTATGATGCCGAAAGCCTCACAAGCAGTTACAATGGTTCTATCAAGAGAGTAAGTATATTTTTACATTCTTATAAATTAAGACATTTATTCCTGCAATTACATTGTTAGGTGTAATAATGGTTTTCTTTGTACTATATTTTCCAACTGTAAAAATATATTTTTCTTTAAAATGTGTACCTATGTCAACAGGGTGTGCAAATCGCAAAATATTTATTCATTAAATCGTCTTTATTTTATCACGGAAATGCATTCAGTAAACAACCTTGATGTGAAAAAAGTCGGTCAATTGATT
Source organism: Delias oraia (assembly GCA_018230265.1). Classification (NCBI taxonomy): domain Eukaryota; kingdom Metazoa; phylum Arthropoda; class Insecta; order Lepidoptera; family Pieridae; genus Delias; species Delias oraia. Next base: position 17,508 of record DWCF01000916.1, read on the forward strand.
AAAATCCTACTTATTGTGATGATTCATGATCTTTGTTACTTAAATGAATTTTCTATCCAAGTTTATGGACACTAGCCGATACAAGTCAATAATAAATAATAATTCAATGTTATATTTTAATATGCGAGCGTGGTAACGTATTATAACTTATTACTAATCTACATGCTATTCATATATTCTAAGGTAATGGTATTTTTGTTTATAATTATATAAATCCTAGAGAAATTCAATATCCCACCCGTGTAATTTTGTTGTAAGTTTTAAAATAAAGTAACTCTGTTTCTAACCATACAACGTTACTTTACTATCCCGAGCCGATGTCGATCGTCCCTATATCTTCAACTTAATTATTGAACTAGTAACTTTAAAAAACCATAAATGGAGTAACTGGATAAATATAAATGGATGGTTATCAAATAACTAATTAAAAACATTTGAAAGCCCGATGTCTAACTTTCGAAGCGTGACTAGGGTTGAATGAAGTTACTCAGGAAGGTACTTAGCTCTAGATGTGTAACAGATAACATAACGAGTACAATTTATGTTGTATCTGGAAATACTTTTATGGCTCTCCGAATATCGCTGGATCACCCTATGTTCTTTTTAATTACAAATTTAACGATTATATTTTCTTTTTTCAGAGTAAAATTTTTTTAAATTGGTTTAAATTTGCCTGTTTTGGGTAATTTAAACTGCTTTATGGTTTTTAATAAGATCCATAACATAATAAGATAGGGAAATATAGATAATAAAATTTACAAAGCACAGAACAGTTAGAACATTTCTAAATTTTGCACAATTTGGACTAATGTGAAGGAACCAGTTTGTGATTCACGTTAGTCATTTTATGGTATCTAATTTCTAAAAAAAATCATGAATTTCTAAAAGCTATTTTAAATATATTTATATTCTTGTTTAATATTTTTGTTTAACCAATTTGACATTCGCATGAAGTATCATCGAGGCACATTGCTTTCCTCCGTACCTATAATAAGCGAAATATTTTTTTAAACCAGTTTAAAATTTCTCTGTTGCATAAACATCTATCAATAAATCTGCCCTTTTACGCACTGGTCCTTTATGTAATGTCTTTGTAAGAAAGTTACCATATTCACCTACGTAGATACAGAAAGTTACGCAATAATTTCAGTCAGAATTATGGATTAATTAATTGTTTATAAAAACAATGTGTGAAGTATACATTTGGTATATATTAATAACATTAAATTAAAGAGCTCCTCTTTTTTTATGGTACAGCAGAGATCGGAGCAGGTGGGTCTCCTATATGGAAGGAGAACACCGCCGCCCATGAACAACCGCGCCACAGTCCGCGCATTGGTTGTGTTGCCGGATTTATACACCGCTTAAGCGGGACTTTTAAGGGTCTTCGATATCCTCGCTCACTGTGCGAAACATAGTGCAAGTACCGTTACATGCTGTCATTCAGGACTTTAATTTGACAACAAATTTATAGTAAAAATATCGTATATAAGTATCGGTAACTATATTTTTCTTGTGTTTTAATAACAAGCGAAATCTTTTGGTTGCATCAGTATAAAAATATAGAAAGGTATTTAAAATATCATTATATTCTAGAATCGTATTCTTTGAAAAATCAATTTAATTAATTATATAAAACTTATATATCTATTGCAAGAATATAAAGCCCTATAGATAAAGGATTTAATTATAAAATAAAAAATGCGCAAAAAAATACAAGAGTATTATTTTACACTGTACGTAAAGTGGTTCACCAGTTTCCTGTCAATTCATTGAGCTTTTATTCTTATTTATTATATACTCCAAGCTTTCGACCGCCATCGTACCTGCTCATGGTAGAATATACTAGATATCACCTGTTGTTTTTGTAAATATTTTTAATAAAAATTAAAATAAAGAATTATTACAATTATTTGTTTTAACATTTTGAATATTTTGTGACTTATATAATAGTGTATATCAATAAACATTCTATTGATAAACTGAAAATCTTACTAAATCGTTCCTTCTTCCCTTTTTCTTTTTTTTTATCTTATCAGTGTGATGCTTTTACGTTTCTCATTTCAGCTGTGATTAAATATATGTACATTAGTAAAATAGTGTTTTCATTAGTTTAATTCCACGAAACATGGTTCTACAAAAATATGGCGTTGCAGATAGCAGGTGACAAGGTGCAAATCGCTTTGAAACACAACAATACTATTTACTGAACGATGCGAATTGTGAACCATGCGAAACTTTCCCTTTTGTGGTGGATTAATTTACCTTTGTAGATATGCGATCTGATATAAAAAGCAAATAGAGGATCTCGTTTCGCGCTTTCACGTAATAAAATACTACAAGAAGACAATTCTTTAAAGGTTACATTCTCACGATTTGCATTGATTTTGAATTTGTTATAAGAAAAGGTGATATTGACACTAATAAGTTTCTATAATAACTTCGTAGGTAATGTTCTGATGACGAACTTCAAATAAATGACAATTAACCTGAAGAGATACTAAGCTTGCTGATGCTTTGTTGATATAATTTTTGACTTATGCATTTCAAACATATATTAAGAAAAAATAAAAAATTTTTTAAGAAAAAATAATAATTCGTTTCAGCTATATTTTATACCAAAGTTTTTTATAGTTCAAAGATTTGTGGCCATATTTTTATCATACAAAAAGTGATTAACAGTGGACAATGGTGTAATTGTTTTAATTTCATTGTTATGGTTTTTGAAATTTGCCACAATCTGTGTCTGAAAGTATTGTATTGTAAAATGTTTTGTTATGATCGCATGATATCTGCACTGTTAAGGTAACCATAAGATAATTAAAAATAACGGATACTTTTAAATACCGCAACAAAAATTTACTGCAATCCTCTTTTTTGTCAGGGACCAAAAATGCCACAGGCTAACCAGTCACTTATATAATTTCGTGGATCAGAAATTGGAGAAATTTGAAAAAATTCTGAACTGCTCTGATTCGTTTAAGTAGCGAGTAAAGTTAGTTTTGATAATATTATATATTAAATATAACTTGCATTTATTATTAACAGCTTGTTATTTTGCGAATAAATTTTACCATGCAAACTTGATAATATTTTTCTTGTTTGATGTGGTCCTTTAGCCTCTTTTGAACTCCGAGCAAAACTAATACAAAATATTAAGATAATATGACAGTTATTAATACAGTTTTCCGAAAAGTAAAAATCGTGTGGCTTATACAGTCACGATTGAAGACTCAACGTGACTACGTTCACGACAATTTGTCTAACCGCCTGAAAGCCACTTTGTACATCCCTAACTGCTTTAATCGTTTTATTGGAATTCGGAATGAAAGGTTTTCGTGTACGATGAATGTCAAAATGGCTGGTGATCTCTGAAGCAATTTTACGTATCGTTGAGAGGAATAAGCTTTTATAGCGGTATTTAAGAGCTATCAGGTCAATTATATAGCTATGCCATGCAGCTCTTAAATGTGCAGGGTTTCTTAAACATTATGTAATTACGGATAACTAACAGAAATCTTCATATTTTTTATTGTAAAACATTCTTCCGTGCCCTTTCAAAGAATGTTTTATAATAAAAAATACTAAATACCTACTACTGCTAAATAGTTTACATAAACTTAAGCACTAATACAAATTACTACTATAGAAAAAGCAATACTAAATTAGTGAGAAAGATGGTTTTGTTTAGTCCTAATATTAAAAACATTGAATCCCTGGCATATCTAAACATGATGAACCTTGCCACTTGTTACAGTCCGTGCACCGTGGTACGCTATAAGAAATCATGCTATAATGGCTACGAAATCTGAGCATAAGTTTTAATGAAGCTCTTGAAAATAAATGATTTGAATTTGGACCATCTCAAAGCCTATATACCGAGGTCACCGACTCTGAGGTCATTCATTGGAATCCCGAGGTAAACAAAATAATTCGGAAATTTGAAATGTTTGTAGAAATTTATTTTTTAAATCCAGCTTAAGGCGATTTTGCTAGAACAAATTTTCCTTTTGTAATTTGAATTGGAATGTGATGATAGCCGTGAAAAAATACCACATACTACTGAGGTTTTTTTAATTCTACAGTGGACAACGGAGCAGGTGTGTCTTTTATATGATAAGAGAACACCATCGCCCAACAACCGCGCCACAGTCCGCGTATTGGTTGTGTTGTCGGTTTTTTTAGGACACTTTAGCGGCATTTTTAAGGGCCTCCGACATCCTCACTCACTCTGCGAAACACAGTATAAAACGTTTCACGCATTGTATTCTGTGAGCCCGTGGTATCACTTGGACGAGCCGGCCCAATTAGTGCGTCAGCATATGCCTCAACTTGGCTCTCCCACGGGTGAAAATGAGTGAGTTTATATATCTTAATATCTACGTTTGCACCCGGAATTAAACAACCATTGACGCAACTTTCACTATAACGCATTGTCGTATTGTTCTTCATAAATCGCACAGTGTCAGCAAAAAAAGATTTATTCATACATCCTCATTATATTATACCATAGATTTCACATGAAAATTTTCAATGGAATTACATATTTTATAATCTAAATAGAATCGTTTCTGATCCATTTAAATATTTTATTTCTGTTTGTTTTACTTTAAAAAAAAAGTACATTCGGTACTATTTTATAAAGATTTAAGAAAACAAATTATACAAACGTCATTTTTCACGCTAGTTGATATCGAACGTACAGCAAGACGTTCTTCATAAAATATGCCGTCTCTCGTCACAGTTATGTAGGTTATAGTTCAAGGGATTGAAATACCAATAATTGGTCCCAGATATTAGAGAAAGCTGTGCATAATTTTACTGCTTACAGACCGTAAGTAGTTATTATGAGATGCATCTAGATTCAAGAACCTCTAGTAATGACGGTAATCAATAGCTATTCCTTTATCTACTTTCTAGTCATTATATTTTTTTATAATTTTAATGGATTTTCTGAAGATTAAGCACACAGTTTATAAGTAGTTATTAAAAGTGGGTATACACAGTTGTTTCCACCCGTTGGAGAGCTTTGCTGAAGCATATGCGGACGCACTATTAGGGCCGGCTCGTTTGAAATGGTACCACGCGCTCACAGAATACTCAGCGTGAAATAGTATTTGCACTTGAATTGGTGCCTCTACTATGTGTCGCTGAAAGAGTGAGGATATCGGGGCCCTTATAAATGCCGCCTAAGTGGCGTAAAAAGCCGTCAACACAACCAATGATCGGACTATGGCGTGTATTTCCGCGGCCGTGTTCTCTTACCATATTTAAAAAACGGATATATTTTTTAAAAAGATTCTTTAATCAATTATATATCTTAATATAGTCTTTACTGCTATCTCAGACTTTGTTTATTAACTATAAACAATGAGAAAGGAAATCATTATATTTGGCCTATGATGGATTAGTTACTTAATTAGATAACTTATAATTTTTAAAATATAATCATAAAAATGTGTTATAATGGCGGTAACTGTATATCTTTAGACATATTTTAAATAACTTTAGAGTTCACACTTAGCCCAAAGAGCGCGATTGCGCAAACACATGAATCTCATTAATTACACCATGTAATAGTGAACACGCTGGTTACATCATTCGAAACTTGCTTTATAAATTATTATTAAACATAGCCTTAAAGCATATATGTACATGTACCGTACGTGATATATTCACTTAGCAAGTCTTGTTTCCCATCAATACAGTTTTTTAATCTGTACTTTCAGAGTGTATTCTGTACAAGCATATAAAAATAAAAATCTTTATTTATTACAACTTAAATAGATTCCCAAATAAATCCAAAATAATTAAAGTCCAAGACTAATCCTCTAAAACGTGATTTGGCTTTGGTGTTTTGCAGTTTGTAATCAATATGTAGGTACCTACTATGTATTTTTTGGTTCTACCATTATCTTTAAATTACTTTTTCTGCATAAAAGCTTTCTACAAAAACATAAATTAAATGTTTAATTCGAATAAAGGTATTCAGTGTGTTTGAAATAACTCCTAAAACTTGAGAGCTTCGTAGTCTAGTCATTTAATAAGTCTACTATGAAGTGAGAGGTATCGGTTTCAAATCACGGTCCGAACAATTATAAATTATCGCATCCGTGGGAGAGCCATGCTGCAGCATATGCTGACGCACTAACATGGGCTCACTGAATACTCAGCGTGAAATAGTTGAACTTGCAACGGTGCTTCTACGGTGTTTTGCTGAGTGAGTGAGGCTATCGTAGGCCTCTAACAATGCCATTTAAGCGGCGTAAAAAGCCAGCAACACAACCAATGCGCGAAGTGTGGTTCGCTTATCTAATAATGGGCGGCGGTGTTCTGTTAGCATGTAGGAGACCCACAGCGGACATTAGTCCGCTAAACAATAAAAAAATAAACTAAAAATTTCGAAATAAAAATATTATTTTTATAAAAATTACTAATGTCTAAGTATATTTAGTATCAAAAAGTATATTTTTTATTATAATTCACTGAGTCCTTTCATAATGAGAAACCACAAGTAATAAAAGTTTCATAGTACCTAGTTGCCATCAAAGTTATACTCTCATCATTTCCCCTAGACAATAGAGTTGTGATTTTATCCATATAGTAAGTAATATTTTTTTATTTTATGAATTGCAACTAAGAGATAACATGTAAATTTATTTTCGTCTATCGTCTATAAGCCCTTTATTTAATTATCTCTTGCATTCTACAAACTCATAATAGATGGTTTGTAATTGACAAAATAGGGTTTAGTTTTTTAAATTCAGCCGGAAACACAACAAATGCGCGGACTGTTGCGCGATGTTTACTCTCATACCATATAGAAGCTTGCTCCGTTGTCCGCTATAGAATAAAAAAAGTTTTTTAAATAAATTGGGCATCGTGTCTTTTAAAATTTTATTATGAATGTTCTAGCTTAAAATCCTTGAATTCAATTTCAAAATACCGGGGCATGCGTGAAAGATTTGGAACTGATAAATATTGTGTAAAAATTATATTCAACGTGACCACACTATTAACGTAATATTTGTTTTGTTCTTTTCTTTTACCCTAATTAAGAGGCTTATAAAATGCGAACAGTTCACCAAGATAATATATTGAGATGATATAAAAGGCAATCTAAATTTATTTACACAAAATTGGAACAAAATTAATACATTTTAATTAATTATATTTATTATATTATAATTTGATTATACTTTTATATTGTGTAACACGGACTGACTGGGGATTAAACCTCTCCATAATAAGACTATAAATATAATAAAGACTGAAAAACTTTATTATATCTATTTGAAACATCTAATGAAATAACTATTTTTATGGTGCGATCATTAAACAAGTTAAGAACCAGTGCAATATAAGTACGAAATGCTATGTTAATAACTGTTTTATCTTTTAATTATTAATAGCACGTAAATATTCTTTAAGATGTGTATTCACATAGCAATAGTATTTTTAAATGTATCTTCTTAATATAAATTCTTAACAATCAATTTCGTTTGAAAGGATATTCAATGTTCACAAAATTGCGAAAATTCCACCATTTTTATTAAGATTAGAGGATAAATTATTGATATCCGAAGGTCTTATATTAGGATGAATAAATATAAATAAAAAATTATGTTTATTAAATAATACAGTCATGATCAATAGTAACCCTAAATGTCCTAATCCCTCGACGGAGGAATAAAGCTATAGAATAAAGCTAGTGTGTGAACAGTGAGCAGTAGCCAAGGTGATTGACGTAGGCTTGCGGTCCCTCAGGAATGTTGCCACACTACGGGGAATGACCGCGACAGCATGAGATTCAGATTGCTCTTTTTACGATAAGAAACGTGTGTGTAAATAATTTGTTAGATTTGTATCACTTACAGATGCGTTGAAAACATTGTATCTAGATGTAACTAAAATAAGTTTTTTGCCAGACTCAATGGTTTATAAATGAAATAGAATGGCTGTGTCCTAACCACCTTGACATGCATTATTTTCGTTTGCGTTGGTCCACCGTTCCAAAATTACCAGTACACACGGTTTTTACCTTTTAAATAAATATGTTTTTATATGAAACGATTTTATTTATTGTGATAGCAGTAACAGTTTTTTTTGTAAAATTTTCTTCAAACCTGTCTATAAAGTAGATTTTGTTTTATGAAATGTCTTTAATGATATGTGTAAGATCGTTAAAATGGCGTTGGTATTTTTTATTCGTCTTTATTGAAACAAGTGGCGACCACCAAGAGTTGTTAACAAAACATTGAAGTTGTGCTAGCTCAACGAATACCGCCTTAGAAATGTCAATGCCACGAAGCAACAAAAAGTCCTATGTGAATGGAAGTTTTTAGACTGCGTTAGATTAGATATTGATATACATATATTGTATCAACCTTAACCTAAGTCCATTTAAATCATTAAATATACAGAAATGATACAAAATCATGACATAATTGCATATAAAAATGATAAAAATAATGGCAATACATATAAATTTATAATTAAAATTAAAGTTTAAAGTCATTTTTGGTAAATAAACATAAGTTTTATAATTAAATTTCTTGTTTAGAAAAAGATAATATGTTTTATACAAGAAACGATATTCTTCTAGGTACTTAAAAGATTATGATTATTATCAAAGTTATGCAATTTCAGTTATAAAAAACCATATTCTTCTAGGTACTTAAAAGATTATGATTATTATCAAAGTTATGCAAGTTCAGTTCCCGTAATCGTAAAAAAAAATATTTTCACATAATGGACATCCAATGTTCCATTTTTGCGACATTGTCATAAGCTAGTGTTTTTTTTAACTTTTATTATAACTGGCAAAAGACTTGTCATTGACTTCATTTTCAGTTAAAAATGCGAATGAATTTCTTAGTTGCATAATAGCAGGCACTGTAGTTACTGGGTGTATCAAAATATTTTGATGTATATAAATTTCATTTTTTTTTATAGTATAGCGGACAACGGAGCAGGTGGGTCACCTATATGGTAAGAGAATACCACCGCACATGGACAACCGCGCCACAGTCCGCGCATTGAACGTGTTGCCGGCTTTTTACGCCACTTTAGCCGCATTGTTAAGGGCCTTTGATATCCTCACTTCCTCAGCAAAACACAGTATAAGTACCGTTTCACGATGAGCATTCTGTGTGACCGTGGTATCATTTCGGATTAGCCGGCCCATTTAGTGCGTCCACGTATGCTTCAGCTCTCTCACGGCTTTCACCATGAATAGAAAAAAAATGTTCTAGAAATAGGAATAGAAGAATTTACTACTCGAAGGAACATTTTAAGTTGGCACGTTGAACGGTGTGTAGCACTTATATCTGTCTAATGCAAAAAGTGTGAAAGCATTCTTCTATTTCCTAAGGTAAATGTTGATGGTTTCCCCGCTTAAATCTCCTTGAAAATAGCTTTATGTATCTGACGTTTTCTGTACATTTTCTATGTGAACTGTTTGTTTTTTTTCTACTACTCTAGTATAATTAATACTGGATATAAAAAATTATTGTGGGACTATTTATTTTAAGAAATTATTTAATATATTATTGATATTATAATTCATATCCGTAGCGAAAATTACTACATAAATATTCCTAAAATGCAATAAAAAATAATTAATCTTTATAATGCTTAAACGATAAAAATTTAAGTTAAAAAAGTTTGCTTTTTAGTGTGGAAGACATTTAGTATACTAATTCTAGTTTGATGTTTCTTGTGTCAATATATCCTGCATGAATGATATCAAATTCAAGTATCAGTTTGAAAAATCCGCATATAAAAGTATAAGTTACTCATTTGCACAATCAGTAAATGGGGGTGCATGCGCAAAGGGTCAGATCGATTGCCGAAGTGCGCGCGCCACCCTGTGTCTAACTACGCAGTTCGCAAACATCTGTAGAACTCGAGTATCGCATATGTAAAATATTGGAATTTGCGAAATTGCGAGTCCAAACATTCGCGTGGGCTGGCCAGCTCAAGAGCTGTAATGTTGGCCACCCGGCTGTGATGTGCCAAGAGCCTGCGTAACTTGCAGGATGGATGACTGCAGCTACTACGAGGAAGGCGACGATCAGGATATGGTAAGGCCTGTTTCCTTATGCACTAATGTAGATTAGGGAACACCGAATAGTGACTCACTTATTTCAAATACATTAGCTTTGCTAGTGTATATTATAAGGAAATTTTGTCTTAAAAAAACAATTTGCCGTTATTATTCATTACAAAAAATTATTTAATGTAAATGGAACATTGGACCACTTGATAAAGTAACTCAAATGAAAGCTTAGATTGATTAATGAAGATTATTAACCATTAAAAAGATTGCGAGTAATTTTTTTTGTTAGCCAAAACGTTTCGTAAGATCTCAAAATACTATTACGTAACATTAAAAATACGAATTAATAGAATTATTATTAAATAATTGTAGCGACTTTTAACACATTTTTTGTAAAGAAGTTTAATCCCCATTGATTATTTGCATAATCCGGACTATTTCATTCGAGATTAAAAGTATCACCTCTTTAATTAATTGTTTTTAAATAAACAATGTCAGCCAATCTATACGCAAGACATTGGCATTGTAACGCAGACAATGGTATTGATCAAGGCTTAACTAGCATTTAGGTACAAGAAGTAAGACTTCTTTGAACTGGCTAAATTTTGTCTACGTGTTTAAATGAGTTATTTTTAAACTCGGGTTTATTTAACTGAAGAATTTTTTCATATAGAATACAATGTTCTTTGGTTTTAATGGCATGAATCTATAAATGTTTCAGTTAAATGCGACTTATCGTAAACATATATTATCTTCCTTTATATTGTATACTGAAATATTTAACCTAAGCAAAACAGATGGGTGTGTTATATACATCATTACTTTTTAGTTTTTTAGAACAAATTTGTTTGCATTTCTTTAAATCAATTAATGATTTATATTAAAAGACAAAAATGTTTTACACATGTTTTAAAAGTGTGAATCAATTTACTAAATTATACCTGAATTTGTTATTATATAACAATCAAGTCTAATTTAAATCTACATACCTACATATTATTTAAGACTATATAAAGCTATTATGCAAATAAATCGCCCAGTTTTCCTTAAAAATATCATTGATATATAATAGAAAATATATAATATTGAAGTAATAAATATTGCAGCAATTTATAAATCCTTCTAAATCTTCATAGTTATACAGCTTTCAAATTACTTTCAACATAAACCCGTTATATTTAGCAAAACAACCCGGTTATACTGTCATTTACAGCCGATGCACTGACCTATTTACAGTAATGTAATAGATACCTTCGTTCTAGATATCAAGTTAATATAATTCCTTAATCCTAGTAGGCTTAGTATTCCTAGGAAAATTATCTAGGAAATAGCATCACATAATTTCTACATAGCTTCAGATGCAAAGTATGCTGTATATTTATATAATATATAGTAGAAGACTAGCATACAAACATTTCAATACAAATAAGTATGTCAAATATTTGTATATAAATATAAACTGTGGTTTAGTACATCTCCCACAAAAAATATTTTACTCATAAGTTGTGTACAATGCTCTGGTTAGAATTTTCAAATCGTGAAAGACATCATAATGTAGCACAAATACTATATTGCGTGATATTTTTTCTATAAATGAAGCATCTCTACTAATGCCAATACTATAACTTTTTACAATAGACAGAAACTTATTACAATTGCTCTAGATTTCTAAGTATATAATGATTACAGACGAGTATAAAATTGCAAAATGTTGGGTTCCTGTCCTCCGTATCTAATATTTGTATAGCCGTCATTATGGATTTCACACCACAATATGTCACTGAACGGTTATAAATTGCATGTTTCTTGCGATAAGTGTTTTCTAATGTTTTGTTTTCTGTTCTTGAAAATCGCAAGGTATTGGGTTTTACACGACAAACTTACACGATTTATAATTATCGGAATGCATTTAATTCAATGGCCAAAAACCACTTCTGTGGTCATTAAATTTGCCAATAGTATATATTAAATACGTTTTGGGCAGAATAAGAAAAACTTTAAACGGAATTTTAAAAACGGTCATTTAATAGCATATAGGAAGTTTTATATTTACATATGAACGTTGTTTGTCCTGGTACAACAATATGATTGGTAGGTATGTTTGAAACAAAAACTTGGTTTTTATTAAAACTAATGTTAATTCGTGTTAGTAAGTTACAAGTTACATAAGAGTTGCATTCAGTAATATGACACTTGTGTACTATTACTGAATGTAATAAACCACAAATATTTCCTATTCATACTGAGTAATTTTTTCTACTTTAAATTTGTTTTTTAAATAATATCGTATAGAATAGTTTTAAATAATGACGGTTTTGATTTAGAACCATTTTCCGTCCCACAAAGACTAACTTACAACTTTTACCACATTAATAGGGCTAAAACTGAGTGCATTAGTCGAAGATAGAAAATAGTAAATTTTTTAAATTTATGAAATCGTTGGCAGCAATTGGGACTCGCACTGTATGTGAACATTAAGATAAAACTAAATAAAAATGATCTTATGCAACTCTTTCGTATCTATTCTTCTATCATTACAAATATTCATAATCAGACACAGTCTGATGATGTTTTAACTTTTACATTTATATACTAGGATTTAGATTTCATAAATGTATCCTACTTTATAATTATAATGCAATTTCAACACAGGAATGAATCAAAAACAAATTACACATTGCACTGATGGCCCAAACACCTATCTATTACAGGTATCTGGCAAAATACCGTTATTACTCACAACCATATAAGCACAGTTGTGAGTTACCCTATAACGCTTGTCTTAGTACAAATAATGTTACCATTCCTCATACAAAGTGGCTCATGCCACTGATGAGTTTCCGTTAGTAGTATCAATAATTATAGGTTAGAAAATGAAGCTTAGATAACTACTAAAATGACACAATTTGCCACACACCCGTGGTCTGTTGTCTCGGTGATTGTTACCCATGGGAGAGTCATGCAGAGAATATGCTGACGTACTAATTGGGGCGGGTCATATGAAGTTATAGCACGGGCTCACAGAATACTTAGGTGAAATCGTAGTTGTAGTTGAAACGGCGTTATTTCTGTCTGAGTGCGTATATCGTAGGCTTTTTATAAAAACCGTTTAAGAGGCGTAAAAAGCCGGCAACACAACCAACGCATAGACTGTGACGCGGTTGCCCATTTGCGGCGGTAATCTCTTGCCATGTAGGAGACTCAACTGCTCCGTTGTCCGCTATACCATAAAAAACACTCACAAACACTAATTGACAGTTAGCTTTGAATTTTTTTATCTTCGATCTACAATTAATTCAATTATTTAAATTTTATATCATTAATGAGCCTGGATTAAATGAAAAGACAGATTTTGGACTCTCGTTTCGTTTCGAAAAATACATAATTCGTCAATAAGTATCAATATTTCGTTGAGCTATGAGCAAAAATGTTACACGCTAGTGTGTGTGTGCATTTTAGCGATCCCCACGTAAGATTTTGTAAAAAAAACTATTTCCGTATTCTAAAAATCATAGAGCATAAAAAAATAAGAAGAATTATGACTATTTTGGTTCAAATCTTACCTTTTGTCGTCTCATTCAGCACCACGGACCAATTGTCCGTGGTTTTTTTTGGGTTGTTATTAAAAACTGATATAAGCCTTTTCTCACATATGAAAGTTGTTTCGGACAACCCTTGGTCGAGAGGCCTTGCCTCTGACTGGTTTTTAATTGTTAGATGCAATTTACTAGAAAATAGGTTTTAAAATAGTTCGTGTTCTTTTAGACGTGACATACATTACTATTATTGTATAACGAAATATAAATTTTTGAATCGGGCACATTACATAAATATATTGATTCTTAGTTCACATTATAAGGGCAACAACAGACGCTTCGTATCACTTGCCGAGAGCAATTCAATTGAGCTTGTTAGTGGCATGTAGATACTGAGTTACATCCGCTGTACCGTTATGGCATGGGAATAGCAACTTGTACTTGTAGACGCATCATCATTATGTGTAAAATAATTTTATCCAGTCGAATTCTTAAGTACTCGGTTAGTCTTAAGAAATTTTCTAAGTTTAACATTAAGCTTAAGTTTGAACATTCAGAAGATAAACGTTTATTATCTATCAACCACTAATTTCTTTACAAGGCGTATAAGTATGATATAAGATGTATATTTAATTGCTACTGTCACTTTCTATAAGCTACCGGTTCTTAGCTACTAGTACTTCTGTTCAAAGCCGAATGCTTTTATTTAATAATGAAATGTAATAAACGACAGAATACAAAAAAACATTTTTTTACAACGACTTGGATTATGGTCTATAAAGATAGAACTAATCTTAGATAATGTTGCATTATGCTTCCATAGTAAGAGTATGACGCGGGCAGTAACTAAGTTGCAACATTCAAATCATAACACTGGGTGAACACGCACAATGAACTCAATCTGTTGAATAATTTGTACGCAACTTTTACTCTATTGTATTCTCACAGGTACAAATAAGAACCGAACCGATTTCCAATTGGTAACTAAGAATTATTTGATAGACAACATACGTCTTAACACAATAATTTACCAACGTTCAAAATAGTGATAAAATTTTTAATGAACATAAGTCTATGACAGTTATTTACTTAAACAGTTTTTCATGTAGTATGACTATAAACGAATAATAAATGAAGCTGATTTAATTGTTTTAATTATTGCTAAGATGAAAGATCCATTTCGATAATTTCAGCTTACAAAAAAAGTTATGTCACTTTAACCAGCTGATACTGGAATCAGATATCGAATATCTAATCCTAACATTCAAAACTATTAACTAAAGTAGTAATAATTCGTATATTATTCAAATATCTTGTTTTTATTGCTATGTTAATCAGGTTTAAGATGATAAGTTATAGAGCGAGGAAAAACAAATCTTCGTTTGTAATTTTTATGGAAATACAAAAATAACAGTTGCAGTTCACTCACCTTATTTCCTGTTCCTGTAGTGTTCATTCTCTATGCCAACGGAATATGAAATTAACTGTTAAGGTGATCCCTAATTCGCGTCACTAACTAAGAATTTAACAGAAACATAATTGTATCAAATATCCGAATTTAAATTACGTATCATTTATAATACTACTGTATATTAATAGTAGTATTATATGTAGTAGTAATAGTAATATTACTCTTAACAAAAATATTAACTCAGACATCTTTGACTAAAGGGTAAAATTAATAAATTAAAATTACCATCTCCTATCTAGTTAACAATAGTTTAAATCTCTTATTAACTCTATTTAACTCTTATTAATATAGTGGGGTTTTTGAAAATAGGGCTTTATTTACTTATTCTATTATATACGCGGTCTTCTTTTATATTTTCGTACAGTTAGAAAACTTGCTTTAGAACTAATTCGATACTTTCAAATAAAAACACTTTCAAACATTACATGAAATTGTTATCCATGCAACAGGTTTATCTATTGTGCGACTGTTACTATATTGAATAATTCATTGGCGTCTCAATTTTGACATTTCATGATGAATCATTCCATACAAAATCTAATTCATAGATTAAAGAAGACAATGATATAAATATTACCTGACGACGCCTTCGCCTATTATTATTGCCTCCACAAACGCATTGAATATGAATTATCATCATTGCCAAACAAAAGAATAAGTAATTGACTCACAAAATTGTTTTCAAGGTTCTATACATACAAAACTAATAAAAATCGATAAGAATGTAAACAAATTTAAGATTAATAAAATTATTTAATTTTATCCAGTGACTTCAACTTCAGCGTCATCGTTACCTGTAGCATTGATGGGTATTTTAATTACAGAACCTGCTTCGTAAATTCATTTCCGATTTTTATGCTATTATAATGCTGTGAAATATATTATTGGCTTACCAAGGGGTCATTTAATATTTTAAGAGTTTGAAATTAAATGTAATACTTTTTATTCAACATAAATACAAAAATGCAGCCCGTTGAACGTGAAAATCAGTCTACCACTGGTTCCAAGCTAAGCACACTGATAAGAACCGGCGAAATAAACTCAGTGGGTGTCATTTTTGCTTCCGTTTAATACTTAAAAATCGAGGAAATTTATGTTAAATATATAAATAAAAACAAGTCAATTTATTAATTAATATAGGTATCTTAAGCATTTTAAGATACCGTAAAGCTAAAGGTTACCTGGTTTGAACCACGGTCTGAATAAAAATTTAAATTTATTCGGTCTTTGGAAGGACTAGTCAGTGGTCGGCCGAGTGAATTTACATTGCGTGCTCTTCCCATAGCATATGATTTACTATACCAGGTATAGTCTCGTACCATAGAAGATA
The DNA here is from genome assembly GCA_018230265.1 of Delias oraia. NCBI lineage: Eukaryota > Metazoa > Arthropoda > Insecta > Lepidoptera > Pieridae > Delias > Delias oraia. Next base: position 33,905 of record DWCF01000916.1, read on the forward strand.
CGCCTACGCAATTGCCGGCTATAAAAAAATATTACCTAACTTAACAATGTGAACAGCTTCCATTTAAATTTAGTAAATAACAATGTTTGTATTCGTTCCTCGTTGTCAGGTGAATGTACCATTACTGGCATTACTTTCGCACGGTTGAGCCTATTCTTGTGAATTTCAATGTAACTGACTTATCATAAATTACGACATGGCAGAGGAATTTTTTCTTAATGTTCTCCATTTTTTAGATGTCGCTTGCAAATTATACGTGGTTATAGGAATGATTGGGTTCTAATTACTTTATGCGTTACGTAGTTATATCTTACGTTGTTAAATCTTAACTTATAGAGATTTAGGTGTCTCGTTTTGAATAGAAAAGGAGGTTGTCGAATTACTTAACTGAGGTTGTTTGATACAGCATTTTAGTAAATTCAACAACATACTTCAAAGAAAACTTAAACAAAAGACGTCAAACATTCTATTTAGTAGGCCAAACAGATTGAGATGCCAAATATGTCAAGTCCACTTGAGAGGCCATTGTCTGTTAAATTGTATAGTTTGACTTCCTAGAAGAAACAGTTATAAAATACTTAAAAACTACTAAGCCACATTTAATATTTATACTGACTTAAGAAGAAAAACATTCGGTCAAAACTTGCATAGTAGTAGTTATTTTGTAAATGTTGTTGCTTTAATTTATAGTTCATTTAGCAAACATGACATTCTCATAATACGGTATTTTGTAAACCCATTGAGATTTCAAAATAAATGATTCTATAATGATAAATTTATACTGGAAATTTTTATTTTTATTTTCAAAGAAGAAAAAGTAATATACCTACATATAATTTTACAAACACATCCATCTTTGTAATTTTATAGTGGTGTTTGAAAATGATAATATCCCGTCCCCTTTCATAGTTCTCATTTAAAAATATAACGATATGCACCCATATTAGATATAAAACAAGTTTTAAGTAGGTAATATTTTTAACACGTCTCACAGTCTGCGCAAGATGATGTCATCATGGCAAATGCTTTAAAGATTGAGTCTATCGTCAACTTACCAAGTCGTCTGTGCATTTGATTGTTTATATTATAGACGGAAGCAACTATAAAAAACTATAAAGTGCCACAATTCCCGCTATGTTAACCTTATGGCGCGATTGTCCATGGGCGATTATCCGTTACCCGATATAGTTACACTTTAAAAAAAATCTTCCTTTTTTATATAAGTTTTTTATCGGTTATATAACAACGTGAAGGTATTCTACATACCAATAAGTGACCTACCTGTATTATCTTAAATCACTGGAACTAAAGTAGATCGTCCATGTCAAATGTCACATCCAATCCATCACATTTTTAATCCAGTTAGTTAAATGAGCCAGGTAAGGGGATTAAAATAACTTGAACTATAACACAACCCGAGCTCTGTGACATCAATTAAATTTAATGTTAATCGGTGTTAAGTTCACAACTTACGGAGACCTTGACATGTAAATAATTCATTTTACTCAGCTGGCAAAGGTTTTGGACAATTTTATTTACTGTTTACTAACGCATCCTTGTCTTAAATTTGTATGTTGATCTGCCTTAATTAAATTTTTTGTGTGTAGTAATATTATATTAGTATTATTCTGTTGATACTAATTAATTAAGTAACAATCATTTAGAATAAATATTTGTTGTTAGGGTCACTCTGAATCGAAAGGAGCTAAGAAGCGAGACAAGAGTGTGAGCAATGGTAACAAACCAAGCCGAGGAGTCGCCACATCATTTGGCTTCCGGCGGCGACCAGCTAGCACATCCCGAGCTGATGACAACGCGAGGAAGAAGAAATCACACGACAGGAATGGAAATGGAGGTAAGCTTTCATTTGTTTACTCTTTCTGGCCTCTTTGGAAAAGGAAGAGTGTTTGGCAGTTGTTTATAATAAATTGTAAAACGCTAAATTAATATAAAATGTTGATTCCGTGAATTAATTAAAAGGGTCAAACATTTCGACATTCGACCCCAAAAAACTGGTTTGAGACAGGTGTTTTTGCTTCCCCTTACCATAAGAACCCTTTATTATCAAATATAAGAAGTTGCGCCGATATTTGTATATTTTACTGTTTCAATCGCTTGTGCATTTTATACATACAATTTGTCCATATAAATCTTGATCGCCTTTTTTGTAAACATCTTTGGGAATGAAAAGAAAACTCCAATTACAACATTTTATTACTAAAAAAATTGTTTTATATATAATTTATTATACTTTCATATTTAAATATACACTGTCGTGATAAAGTAATATCGCTGGTTTAAACAATGATTAGTAAAACAAGTACCTATCTATCACTTAAGAAAAAAAGGCACAGATGAGAACTTGACCATAAGTCAAGAACAAGGGCGCAACTATATATTGATCTTGGATGGAATATTATCACTTCAGAGATGTTTTAAATTAGATAAACAATATTACCACCAATGACATTATACGTAATAACCATATTTACAAGGCTTCGAATACCACACGTAAGATATGGTGAATATTTTTAGCGGTAGGTTGTAGCGATATAATGCCTACGCGAAAATGTTACGCAACGTCTTGCAGAATTATGTGAGCAAAAAATGA
>DWCF01000917.1:0-36508 GCA_018230265.1 Delias oraia
AAGATTCTAGGCTCTACATTTCTAGAAACCATTTCTTCTGATGATATTAATTGTATTAAAAAAGTAAAATTAGTCAAGTTAATTGTGACATCACATATGCTGACTCCATATATAATAATAAATAAATTATTTTAATACTAACCAAAATTTGAGTCAATACTAGAGCTTTGGAAACGGCATAAACTTATAAAAGTGAATTTAACTTATAAAAAATTAATTTTTATTTGTCCTTAACCACCGTTTTTATACAATCGGTGGCAAACGAGCTGGAAGCTCACCTAGGGCAAACGGTCCTAAGCCCTTGTAGAGCTGCGGGTGCGTTTCCGGCCTTTAAGGAATGTCTACGCTCTTTTCTTGAGGGTCCCCAAGTCGTAATGCTTTGGAAACATCCCTGCTGACAGCTGGTTTCACAATTGTAAATAGATCACCACAATTATCAAGAGATTTTAAAATCCTATGATAATTAATAGTATATTCTCTAACAGGTTACAGGATATTAAATATTATCGTATTACTAATTGAATGCTAAGAAATTATAGTGCAGGCAAAGCAACCCTCAAGGGCTCAGGGCGGGCGGGAGTTTAACAAACAGAATTCAGTTCTGTCAATAACATCGAGTATGGCGCACGTTTCGTAAATTAAATCATTGTAATTACGCGAAAAACTTGTTGGAAACATTTGCACAATAATGTAAGAGTTCTGTTATTGTTATATTGTGATGTTGAAGTGGATTAGTTAAGATAAAGGTATGTGAAACTAGGGTATCTTAAATCAAATTATACGTGATCAATTATTGTTTATAAATATTATTAAAGTGTATGAATTTTGCCTTTTTTGTCAAGTACTTGAATAATAAATACTTAATCTTACCATCAAATTGATTTAAATTTCTGATATTGATATTCCACAGTGAATAGACTATATTGTTGAATAATATTCACGCGGAAATATCTTAAACAATATATAATAATATTCACTAAATTATGTTCTTTTGTTAATTTTTTTCTTCTAACCTAGAACATAGATATTGATGACGAGTTTTTATCGGAAACAGAATCTTTTATAAATATTACGCATTATTTTTTATATACAACATCATATTAGTTCATCTGGTATAACATACTATGAAATTTGTTAAATACAGGTTTACGTGAGATATGCAAAAAACAACGACAGACGATCGCCTTGACAACATCTCAGTTTTATTTTATTTAATCCAAAATTATAATTTTATGGTATGCAAATAACTAAATTCGTAATGGTATACATACATATTATATATTATTTAAGTTGTATATTTTATATATGTGTGTATATATAAGCTTTAAGATTGAAAACGACAGATCCAAGATTATTATTACGAAAAAATCATTCGAGTAGCAACCTTTTTGGTAATAAACTTAATTAATTGTCTTGCCAGGTATGCCGGATACTGGGTCCCACCTACGTAACATTTTTATATTGGCCAATTTACATATCACTAAATATGTAAAAAAATTATAGCCTATTGTTATTCTGATGTCTGAGCATTGTACTGCAGTTTCATATAATCCGGTTAGTAGGTTTCCTCACAAACAATCATTTATCCAAACAAACTATCGCCTTTGTTATAATAGTATGATTTATGAGAAATTAAAATAATATATTATTAAATAACAATCTAAATACTTTAATTTAAGCTGCTTATCATCATTAACATGTTTATTGTGATAAAATATTTTTTTTATTGTTGATGTGAAAAGATAACTGTTACCAGAAAGAATCAATTATTTATAATTATAAGTATTGATAAAATGATAACCTTTTTCACTCGGCTTCGTATACATTTACAATTCATTTGACGGAAAATGAATTCGGTATAGATTCAAAAAACATTGAGCATGCAAGAATTATAAATAAATCAAAATACGATTTTTAGTCAAGATATTTTTATGGTATAGCGGACGGAGTGGATCTCCTATTTGGTAAGACAACACCGCCGCCCATTATCATAGACAACCGCGCCTTAGTCTAGGCATTGGGATGCCGGCATTTTTACGCCAATTACGCAGCATTTTTAGGGCCTTCGATATCCTCATTCACTAAGCGAGGAACAGTATAAGCACTGTTTCACGCTGACATCTGTAATCCCGTAGTATCACTTCGGATGAGCCGGCCCAATTAGTGCGTCAGCATATGCTTCGATTTCGATTGTATATTTTATGCTAAAAAGATTTCATTACAATTCATTCGCGGCCTAACCCACTTACATTTCTAATAATACAAAAATCGGTATCGATTTTCTTATCAGAGTGTATAAATTTTACAGAGAATTGTTTTTGATTAATCGTTTAATCATAAGCTTGAAATTGAAAATTAAAACGACAAATTATTAGATTTATATTACTGCATGGTGTTTTGACAAAAATAATAAATGAATATTACAAATTATGACAAAACAAAAGACATTTTTGTAAGATTTCCTTTGTTTTTACTGTGATAATTGATTGATATCTACCAAAACCTATTAAAATTGTCCTCATTAAAATATGCCGTAATAAGCTTATTAAAATAAGCTTTAAAAATACCAAGATAATGGAGATTATGAAAGCACATGAAAACAAAGAAATTATTAAATTTAAAAAAAAGTCGTATTAACAAAATTCTTTATGTCAGCTACGTAATATTTACATAATCTATTATATAATAACATAAATTGTACTGATTTTATTTATAAATAATTAATTACTTCAAGGCTTTACATGTCTTGTTATAGATAGCAATAAAAATATTTTTATTTTAATAAATTTTAGCTAACGTAACATCGTTGATAAAACCAGTGTGATATAAACTTTAACATAATTCTAGTCTATAATAATCAATTATAGTCTATAATAAATATTATTAAGAATACAGACTTGAACAATAATTTAATCGCTAAATACAAGATTAGAACATAAATTAAAACAATAAACTTTATGCACTCAGTCAAGGTTAAGTGTACTTGCAGTGTTTTGCAGCTCATTTTTTAAAGTCGTACTAATCAAAAAACTTGTACATGTTGACTTTAATTACAATAACATAAACAACAATAATGTAACATTCGCGACATAAAAGAAATATTTATAGGACATTAATTATCAGAATTGATAATATTTTTAAGAATTAGATATAGAATAACCTTTTTTTTTATGTGTTGCCTGTAAACATTGAAGCTGTATGGCTAAATGTCAACTTGACTATTCACGTCCTAGTAAAAGATATAATTGAATAGTACTATCCTATTGTCAAAAAAATAAATCTTTAGATTTAATTTACAATAAATCTATAATGTAAATAAATCCATTAATAATATTACGATTGAAATTAAACTATGAATTGAAAGGTTTGAAAACGCCATGTTTCTTTTTTGATATTTATATTATTTTCATAGTAAACGATATAACATGGATTAAATAATCTCAGCTCATGGCCGCCATAAATAACCTAATATTCGTTTATGGCAACGGTTGTAATAATAAATTCATTTGTGACGCAACACAGTTGCAATTAGTACTTAAGTGCTTTTTAACACGTCAAAAGTCTAAATGAGTACTAAACGGTTGCAATTTAATGTTTGTATTAGCAAACACAACGTAAATTGACGTGTTTAATCAATGTGTTTGCATTTCACAAACAAACTATGCATACGTACTATAAACTGTAATAATTACATATAGTAACACAAAATAGGAGGGTTAGGATTCTGTGTAGGGATCGCAGATAGAAACCACCTTCGCCTAAAATGATGGTGAGTACCCATCTTCACAGCCTCACATCGGTAAGACACCGTACGACCTATCAGGTGATCCTCTCTCCCGCGACGACCCAAGCCGACATTCGTGTCTTATATAAGACGCCCTTGCACTAGTTACGGCTCGCCGCAAGTTTGCGAGAAGCTATGGAGCCCTTATGTCAACAACGTTTGTCATTCCTAAAAAAAAGTCAAGGCTAAATTTAAACTTATTTTCGGCGAGCCTGCCTTTTTAATTTCAGTTAGATTTAAGTAGTAAAGGCCACTCTGGTCAATAGCAAGTAGCCATTCATATTTAAAAAAAAAAGAGAGTTGTTAAGGGATATTGTCACTTGAAAGTTGGATGTTATAAGCTCCAATTCCTATTACTTTGATACCAGTCTTGATCAAGCAATGCCTCCAATTCTGCATATTCTAAAACCTTTTATCTGCTGCCATTCTCTTCCACGTCGAAATCACCATTCTTGATGCGTTACAACCATTTTCGGCACTTTCTTCCACTATTATAATGAGGACCATAGATATTTGAGAGCTTCGATGAGATTCAGCTGTAGATTTCTTTATGATAAAGCAGAAAATTAAAACCTCTCGCAAATTAGGTACAAGGATTTGGCTCGTAAGCAGACATATTTAATTGAGAATTTTATGATGCATACACAAATCGATGAATATTTCAATGTTGTTGGATTAACAAATATCTTAGCTAAACGTAGGAAAACTACGATCTATTTCGACCAACACCTACTCGTACAACTGTAGCCACCTATTGCAAAACGACGGAAGCAAAGTTATACACACCAATGAACAAAGCTTAAAAAATAATTCTAGCTTCATTTTTTGAATTTTTTCAGAACTGAACGCGTTCGTAAAGTCATGTTAGTTTTTAAGACGTTCATAAGTGGCTGTATCAAATGATTAATAAATTTTAAAGTAATAATATCGAAGACTGTTATATTTTTTATGATATAGCGGATAATCATGGAGCTTATAAACAACTGCGCCACAGTGTGCGCTTTAACTATGCTGCCGGCTTTTTACGCCGCTTAAGCAGCATAATTTCAAGGACCTCCGATATCCTCACTCACTCATTTAGCGAAACACACCAAAGTACCGTTCGATTTAATTAATTAAATTATAATTTTTCTGACCGGGATTCGATTTTGTTTTTAAAAGGAAAAGTATTACATCCTAGAAATAAAAAAATTAATAAATAAAGAAATAGCTAGATTCATATTAAATATATACAAAGCCTCCTTAAGGAACTATTTAGTAATAAAATTATAACACTTGCCTCCATTTACACGTATTAATGATTGTGCTCTCTTTTCTTTCTGTATTTGTCTTAAGTAAAGTGGCTTAACCAAAGTAAATAATCAAAGATTAGTTTTTATAACTTTCGTAAACATCTCATAAAATACGGTCAAAAGAAAATATATATGAAAAATTAATCAGTACTACTGATGTGTATCTTTTAGATACACAATCATAATTGTAGTTATGTGGTTTTAAAACTACGTAATACATATGAATAATATTTATTCTCTAATAAATCGCATTAAAATATTTTACCCAGACGTAGTAGCTTCCTTTATCATTTACCTAACAATGTGTTTTGAATAAATCAATCATATATACCTAATATTGACATTTTATTAGCATGTTTAATTAACATAAGTTAAGTCCTTAAAAAATCTATTAATATTTTTTAAATTATTATCATAACACGAATTATAAAAAATGATAACTAGGTGCCTAAATCAGTTTTTGTATTTATTTTTCTACTTTTAAAACATGAATTAGTTTGGTTGCTATATATTTTAAATTAGGGATTATTTCTACTATTATCAGAATAAAAAGGGTTATATTAAAAATAAGTGTCATTGTGTGCGTATTATTAAATTATAACCCTTTAAAAAACTTTAATGTGAATTGCAAGGTAATCTCATCTGAGATAAGCGGTCTTCCGCCCATGGACTTCTCCAGCCCCTATTCGGCCACGGGCTGCAGGATTATCGGCTTTATAAGGAATGGCTACGATCTTTTTTAGAAGATCCTCAAGTCCATCAAATCATCCAAACATTTTTGCAGGCAGTTGATTCTATAAAAATGATATGTACGCTAATAATTTCATTTTGATTGCTAGTATATATTTAAATAAACTGTTTTATAAACTTCAATGAAAAGCGACTGGTTTCTGTTACGTCTGCAACGGCGACTTGCACTGATTCCCTTAGTAAGGTACCGGAAACCAATAAATTCATACTGGTTAGCGGGATAGAAAGCCGGTAACACAACCAAAACACTAATTGCATTGTAGCACGGTAATCAATAGGTGATGGTGATTTCTTACCATCATGGAGACGCGCTTATTCAATGCTCTGCTAAATAATTATCAAAAGTAATAATGACGTGTTATAATATGCTCCAAGAACTACTATTTATAATAGAAAATTCTAATAAATTAAGAGCATTAGTTAATTATATATAATGTTATTTTTAGTCTTCTCAATAAAATAAAGGCTCAGTTGCGTTTCTCTGTAAAGTTGTAAGTAAATGAATGATAAGCTCATCTGTAGAATCAAAAAAACTACTTATAAAGCCCTTACTTCTAGTCTTATAAATTAAAAATTATTTTTATACAATATTCCTAAAATAATATTTTCTAATTAAACAATATAATGACATTTTGTTTAGCGTTCACATTTAGACTTTGTCTATGCTAGATAAAGAAAACAGTCACATTTAATAGAGTCCAAGGTTTTCTTTACATAAATATTAAATGTACCTTCCGTATATTAGGTGACAGGCAGAGTTTTCTTTAGCAGAAGGCTCACTTAAGGTAAGCGGTCCTCCGCCTTTAGACATTCCTAGCGCTTGCAGAGCAGCGGATGCGTTGCCGGCCTTTATGTTCGCTCTCATCTCAAAGGTCCTCAAGTCGTATTGGTTTGGAAATACCCCTGCCGGCAGCTACTACACAGAGCAACTGACAATTAGTTTAAAATATTTGTTTTGCCTATCTCTGTGCCATTGATTGTGAGTGGGAAGAGTAAATATCAGGTATCAAATTGCCACCAGTTTGCAATGCCTATAAGGAGAGCTGCGTGGGAGGTGACTAATAAATCAATTGACATAAACGTTATTAGATATCGTTCAATAATTGTCTATTAGCCCATGGGCACAATCAGAGAAATCAACAACTTACCATCTATGGAAAAGAATAAATTATACCACAGGCTTACAAAATACTCAGCGCGAAACTGTACTTGTACTGTGTTTTGCTAAGTGCGTGAGGATATCGGAGGTTGTTGAAAATATGCCAATTATTTGGCTTAAAACCCGGATACGGAATACAACCAAAGCCCGGACTGTGGCGCTGTTCATAGGTAGCGTTTTCTTTCCATATAAGAGACCCACCTGCTCTTTTGTCAGCTCTAGGAAAAAAGTCATCCTAGAACCATTATTCCTCAAATACAGTACAGATACAATACTTAAAAGCGACTACATAAAGATACATTCTCAATTTCAATGTTTCTCATTTTACTTAAAATGTGCTTTTTTTTTTAATTAATCATGATGGGGTTTTTTTCATGAAAAAGGAAACAGAAAACTTTGATATTAAGTGTTTTCAGTAATATATTTTATTGATGGATGTGGATTTTATCACTGTGTTGAACTGAATTTAAGCTTACAGATTTTTATTTTTTATGGTATAGAGGACAACGGAGCACGTTTGTCTCATATAAGGTAAGGGAACATCGCTGTCCATAGACAACCCCGCCACAGTCTGCACTTTAGTTGTGTTGCCGGCATTTTAGTCGGCTTTTCACGCACTCCCACAGGCATAATGTTTATGACGGTTTAGCGATAGTATATAGATAGCGTAGATAGAGATAAAGTAGACATGTAAATTAAGACTTTTTCTATTTTTAAGCCTAAATTAACCGTCGTAGGCAAAAGCCTACGGTTTACTTACGGTTTACTTTTGCGGTTGATGCTGGATAAAATATAATAAAGGAGGTTAAAAGTGTTATAAACTATATCAAGTTTACACTGTGGTTGACTGAGATTACTATTATAGTAGTATAGTACCTTGGTTTGTTTCTCGGGAATATTCTATGAATATAACGTTATAACTTATATAATATTGTATGTGATTTGTGAATTGTGACGCTGCTTATCTGATTTGAATTAACAATTATAAAATGTTCTTTGTATGGTTTACTTCGTATAGAATAAATATGTTACCTATTTGTACTGTAATGGGGATCTAATGACGAATGATTATTGATTATATTCGGTGTGCGGAAATCTTTTAAAGGATTATAACACACAAGGAATTAATATTAATATATTTGTATATTTCTTAAATAAAAAATTAAGCGGTTAGAGGTAGGTAACGCAAGGAATATATAAAACAATTAAACAAGAACAGATAACCAACCAATCTAGATATAATTCATCAATTATAGTTGTGTAGGTGCCTCAAAGTCAACGTTCTCTCATGCCTGGCAAAACCAATAAGTAGTTATTTACTTCGATAAACTTCATTTATTTACGTGACTGTACAAATAATGTTGTCTACACTTATCATCCTATTATTTCGTAACACTGCTATTCAGCCTACTTATTTTTGTATTATTCATTAATTTTTTAAAATCAATTGAATACGCATTCACCCGAGGGAGAGCCATGCTGAAGCATATGCTGACACACTAATTGGACCGGCTCGTCCGAAGTGATATCACGTGATCACAGAATACCAGCGAGAAAACAGTATTCGTTTCGCTGAATGAGTGAGGATATCGGAGGCCGTTGACATTATACAGTTAAAGCGTTGTAAAGAGCCGGCAGCACAACCAAAACTGCTGAATCGTGCGGCGTTGATCTCTTACCATAAAGCAGATCCGTTGCCCACTATACCATTAAAAAACGCATATTTGTATAGTCATGGAAAAGTATCTAATAGAGCTTGGAAATTCATTAAAATATTATTGTATTAGTGAATACGTCTGTTATATTATTAATATAGACTTAAAGTAAATCCGTAAAAAATGTTATAATATATTACAATCTAATAAATAATAAAGTAATAAAACATAAGACATTGCCAAGGTCTCTATAAAAATATTGCTTTGAATCATCAAGAATATAAAGTACATCTCTACTGAAGCTGTGTCCCACTTAAGAATAAGTTAACGACATAGGTGACGCCGCAATCTAATCTTTAGGTACGCTTTAATTTGAAATAGCAATTGAACAATATCGGGTAATTTAGACATGTTATTTGTTTATGTCTTGAGACGGGAGAAAGCAAACATGATAAGACAGCCATTCTATAAGGGGACTTGGAATAGAGTTCAGTCTCATTTATTTTGCGGCAATGTACAGTTGTTGAAAAATGCTATTTTTCTACCTCTGCTCAACATTTGTATTGCTCTCAGCTTTCGTTATTTTGAAGAAGATTAAAACCGGACACAAGGTAAGAGACAAAGGCCTAATTTGTAAGGTTGCGCTGTAAACATGGCAAAAATGACATAAGTATAAGAAACATTAAATTTCCTATAAAATAAAATATATAAAAATGGAGTACTTCTTTCAAGTTCCTTGTAGCTCCGTAAATCCATCTTGAAATGCTTTATAGGTATAAAAATTTTTTAGCTTGTTTTTTTTGGCTAGTATTTTTTATGGTATAACGGACAACAATAACAATAAATCGTGATTGATCTTTTATCTTCATAAAAAAACAAAAGAGAAACAGAAATTTTTATATTAAGTGTTTTCAGTTATATATTTTATTTATGGATACAAATTGAGTTATTGGCCTTTCAGAAGCCAATTTTTTAAAATATTTTAATAAATACTCACTGTATTGAACTTTGTATCAATTCAGATGGCCTGCCCTATTAGTGCGTCAGTCTATACTTCTGCATGGCTCTCCCACTGTTGAATACTGGGAAACTTATTGTTAATTTTTCTACCACAATTTTGTTTTAATCTTTATTAATATTCTGATTTATAAGTAATTTTAAAAATTCCGGCAACACAGCCAATGCGAGGAGTGTGGCGTGGTTGTTCATGGACGGCGCTGATCTCTTACCATATGTTGGAGAGCCACCTGCTCCGTAGTCCGCTATACTATAAATAAAAAAAAAACCCCTATCGGATATGGATGCAAGGCTTTCTGTATTTTTAATTTAATATTATTTCAGTTGAAAATGGGTGGCTGGTTAAGCTATCTATGGTGGGGTGGTGACCCTGACGCCGTCAATCCAATGTCAGGGCTGTCGAGAAGAGAAATTTATGCTGTTCAGCATTCTTGGGCTCCCGTCTACGCAGATTCTATTACAAATGGAACAGAACTATTGAGGAGGTATATTGAAATGATTATGTAAAATAATTATCCATTAGCTAAATCTTCAAAAGTCATGGGCAAAAATCTACAAGTCCATTTAGAACCCGGAAAATGTGTTTTCGTTAAAAAAGTAACATTAGATACATTATATACATTTAGATACATTAACTGCTACGTGCGTGTAAGTGATAGACAAGAATTGTTTTAAGATCATAAAATAAGTACTTTTTATAGAAATATATACTTTTTGTAAATTAAAACTGATTAGCACCTACCACTACCGTGGCGTTTTTTTATAACGCTGGTGGCAAACGAGTAGGAGGCTCTCCTAGGGCAAGCGGTACTCCGCCCATGGACACCCCAAGCCCTTGCAGAGCCACAGGTGCGTTGCCGGCCTTTATGGAAGGTGTACGCTCTATAGGTGTAGGTTTCATGGCGGATACTTATTCCAATTTTCATACACATCGTTTTACATTGCAGATTATTTGAGGCGTATCCAAAAACGAAAGAGTACTTTAAAATGATAAAAAACACATCCGAAGAAGATTACCCTGACAACCCCCAGTTCAAGGCCCACGTACTTAACCTCATGTCGTCACTCAATATGGCGGTGACAAATCTCAGCCAACCGGAAGTGGTGGCAGCCATGATGAACAAATTAGGCGACTCGCACGGAAGACGGAAAATACAGCAGGAACATTTTAATGTGAGCTTAAAATACCTTTTTATAAGTTTAAATTAATCCTTTATTTGTAATTGTTTGGCGTCTAAATGGTAATAATTAATAATATGTTGTTTAGTTATGAAAATCTAATAAGTATTTTTATTTCACCAAACGTAAGATACCTAAATATCGAGAATATCAGCAGATAAAATAAAAAAATTGTCATCAACTATATTGAAAAATATTTCGTCGATTTTATTTCGTATCTATTTTTCTCTTTCAGGACCTGAAAGACGTGATAGTTAAGATGTTTATAGAAGTACTAAATCTGGATGGGGCCACCTTGGGCGCTTGGGGCAAGACAGTCGATTTCTGGTATAAGCACATTTTTGAGACCTTGGGAAAAATCGAGACGAGATAACGTGCCGGCTGCAATACTTAGGCTAAGAATTTAGATATAGACAATTTTTACATTCTATCCATAAGATACTTTTATTCGTAAGGTACTATTAAATTATAGTAACTTATTTTCGTTTTAGTGTTACGTTGCGAGTAGTTTTATTGCAAATATGAATTATTTCTTGAAATTACTGAAGGCTATAATATTTAAGGATGTGACCGAGCATGGGGAAAATAAAACACTAAATTTTTATATATTTTTTTATTTTTTTACAATTAATCAGATAACATACATATCAAACCAGCCGAAGTGTGGCTAAACCCATTTATTATCTAAACTTATGAACAATACAAGAAATTGATACATCTCAAATTCACTTACATTAAGTATATAGATATATTATATAATATGCATCCACTTTACATAAAATCTACAACCTACGTCATAATCTAAGTTTTGCATAAATTCAAAGTAAATATGCCCAAAAGAAATATTGTTGAACTATGAATATACATATATATAACTTTTTGGCAATTAATTGAGTATCATTTCTGTGCATAGCAAAATTAATTTTCTTTAAATGTAACTTAGATCTTATTTATAAAGAGGCCACAAATATAACATACGTTTCTGTCGTCAGTTCGATTACATAGGGACTTTTGTTAAACATTATTGCCTATACACTATAAACGTTACTCTTATGAAATGTAAGAAAAATATCATTACTCGTAACTGAATTAGCCTAGCAGTGCTGTGCAGTGAGTCGAGGGTGTAGGCGGGGACGGCGGCGCGCGGGCGGGCGCGTCCCGGCCGCTGTGCGTACACGTTGCGAACACGTTGCGCAAACCTACCTTACAACTCGCCTCCTACGCCGATCCTAACATTACTACGCTTAACATTATAACATATACAATACAATACAATACCATACAACGCTTCACATAATGATCAAAACAACTATTTGTCATCTACATAAAATTTTTTCCAAATGTTTTTATTAAAATATTTCTACTTATCGTAACTTTTAATTAGTTACAGCCAACTTTACAAATAATTGATACATTAGACTCTCAAATAGATCTCTACTAACTATTATTAATGGTAAAAAATAAAGAATAAAATACTTCTAAACATTGCATTTCAATCACATTAGGTTTAGTTATAATTATACAATAATAACATCTTTTTAAAACCCGAACATAAGTATTACAAGAACATTGATATCGTTGCGTTCTGGAATGGAAAATAGCACATTCAAATTCACTAACTGTTACACTTACATAATAATTATTGTTCTCCTGCATTGTTTGTAAAATACATTGCTTTTAGGTAGAGTTTCAGAAAAATAACAATCAAAATATATCAACTATGTTATACGCTGATATAGTTCGTGATATATAACCTTAATTAAAAATAACTTAAAGAAACTTGAAAACAGGTGGGTGTACCAAATAACAGTGCAGTGCGTTTGATAAGTACGGGAGAGGCGATATTAATTGTAGTTAATATTATTATATAGGTGAGGTTATCGAATGAGGTAATAAATACAAGGAGATACTGCCACATCAGCACGCCGCTCGGCACCAACGAGCTGCCTCTCTTATTTGGTACGCGAGGTTATCCACTGAACACGACCGACCCACAGTGACGCTCGAACATCACGCCTCTACATAAAGGCACAAACTCGAACCTGCGCACTTCGCGCTCAGCTCTCTAAGCGTACTACGCGACCGCAGCGGCCTCCGAGACCATCGCCTGCCAACGATCCTGTGCACCGAGAAGCCCTAATACGTCGCAATTTGAGATGTCGACAATATTAAACGAGTTTCAAATAAATGCCGAATCGTTACAAAAGAACACAAGGAACACTAAAGCAGCAATCAAATTGCGGATACATTTGTACTACATAAAAACTTAATACACAACCATTTGCGCGAAAAAAGACTGAAAAAGTTCAACTTTTTGTCACAATGAAACAGGTAACGTTCGAACTTTCGGGCGTATGTATATTGGACTCCCCTCTCCCGTTCAGACTTACGTCGAGGTGTCGGACGACACGTGCATCGAACACGCGACATTTTGCATAATACCTGTCCCATTATCCTCTAATACTACATCTTTAGAATAAATTTCTCATCACAGAGATTTGCACAAAAAACCCTAAAACATTAAGCCTATTGATATTCAATTATGAAACGACTTCTACCGATAAGGGTACGAATACAGAGGAGAATTACGTCGAACGCAGTTGTTACATGAGACGAGATAGCTTAAAAACTAACGCTAAACTTATCAATTAGTATTATTCTGATATTGTTATTTCAACGTCACTGCAACACGTTTTATATAAAACTACATTGTACTTTCAAAACAAAGGTGGTACCGAAAAATATACTTTATTATAAAAAAACAACAACGCCAATACTTTCATTAGTTTTAGAGAGATGCCACACACCGATAAATGCAAGTTCAGTTGCACGTCGAGAACATTATGCTGGGACCGCGCTCCGTCCGCGCGACGCTCAAGGCCGACTCGGACGTCAGGGGAATCGCTCGAAGACGTGCTGCGATATTGGACGATATGCAACGTTTAGAAAAAGAAGTGCTCGGGCGACGTCGGTGGTAATAATGGATACCTAACATCGGTTATCAGTCTCTCTTCGTACAGATGTCATGCGGCTTGGTTTGACTAAGACTCATTGGGATACGGCGCAATGACAAGGTGGGCTCGGGGTGCGCCCCGTCGCTGGCGCGTGCGCGCGTGTCGCCAGGCAGTAGGAAACCTCTAATTAAATAAATATTCTCATCCGACTCACTGGATAATATTAAAAATATTTTCTTAATCACAGCTATCAGTCTGTTAAAATTTAAATTAAGTATATTTCAGAATTGGATTAGTCGTTCCTCACTTATGTTATTCAAGTACGATCAAGGTACAAAAGTGACTAATTTAAGAGCGCGGAGTATTACAAGTCGCGTATAGGCGCGTGTTGTACGATAGATTGGATGTTCCAACATTTAGGAGTTTGGTCGTTGAGACTATGCGTTACGTATCGCGCGGTCGCGGACCGGTACAATTCACCTACAGTAATTGAACAATAAACTTCACAAGGTACAACAGAGATCTGATGAAAGAATAATACGAATACAACTAGGTTCAAATAAGGATATGATTTAAAATTATGCTCGATGACGAGAACTAAAGCCATCTTCGAATGCGAGAGACTAGAGAAGCAACGTGTTGTGCTGGCGAGCAGTAATGGAGTCTACTGCATCAATAACTTCGTGGAGGGCTCGGCTACCATATACATACATAACATATTATATACATTTATGCGCGATTCTGCGAGAAATGAAATGCGTCGAAGTGCCAGCGTGCTTTCGCGGTGGCGCTCCTTGAGCGAACCGACGCGACGGGTGTTAACTTACTGGTCTACAACTAGAAATATAGCAGTTAAAAATATTCTCGGCGATCACATTATTATTACAAATACCACATAGAGAAATTTAGCTTAGTTCAACATTTTATTCATGGCCCGCTGTTTACACGTAAAGTCACTCAGTACATTTTTTTAAATATTTTGTATTAATCAATTAATTATTTGTGTTTATCAACACCCTTTCACTTACACCTATATACCAATAATACAAAAATCCATTTACTATAATTAAGGTAAATTTTAGATATTTAAACACTAAAATGTAAAATATGAAACATCCTAAATAAACTCTGATATTCCAATTTTAGGCATTAGCTTCAATTAATTAAATATATTCTTGAGTGACTATGACAAAAGAGAAATGCAATACAATAATACTACCAGCGACCCCCATGCGACGGGGTCCAAGCTGCTCGGGCCGGCCTAACTGCTACGGTACGCCCCACCTCCCCTACCCACCCTACGCTACTTCAAAGCCATCGTTAGTATATATTTGGTATTCACTTAATCGCACCACAAACAAGACTAGAGGAATGATTGCCTCTTGCGCCGGCGTCGGCGCCACCGCGGTACCACATTTATAAGGAAGACTAGTTTCGTTCTAGATATCACCTAGTGTGCTTCTGGTGTAGCAAGACGTCGACGTACAAAAATATAATCAAATCAAAGAGGCCCTAAGCATTGTGCACATACGCTACACTAATCATGCTACAACTAATTACGTCAGTTATGCAGTTACAAATTATAAAGTACATGTCTTTTCGGCGTATGCTTCAGCGCGTATGTTCGGATTACGATGAGATTTCAAAGACAATTTTGGTCCCTACACGACTGTATCGGCGAGCTGAGATCTGTTACATGGGGGAACGTTACGACAAAGAATAAATCGAACACTGTATACAAGATATAAAAATAGTGGACATAATAAAAATAGGCTGAAATACTAATGCAGATTGGATTTCATTTTCAGACAAAGAACCAATACGCGCATAACCCTAAGGTCAAAAATTAAACCTAATCATTGGAGCCGACGACACTAATTTAAAATAAAAAAGATTCCGTTAAGGAAACGTTAAATATACAAATAATACACATAAAACAACAATATTATGAGCAACTACTATTTGAATACTTGAGCTTAATTAAAGAAACCAGAGCAGCTTGGATGAAGAGGCCGTGACGCGGCAGGTGGCAAAATGGCTCCCATTGTACGTTAATTCGTTTGTTGTGATGACGGAGATCCAACGGGTACAGTCTAATGGCGTTCAGACATCCACTTTGGCATTTAACTATTACGGAATCAGTTCGGGAAGCCCGCGCGTGACGTCACCTATCACGCTGTTCAAGCAAGCAATTCGCCAGGATAGTCTTCGTAATAAAATAAATAGATAAAAGTATCTACACATACAGATATATATATATATATATATATATATATAAAATGTTGATCGATGACATAACACTTACGATAAAAGTAAAACGTAGCTAAGCTCAATTATGACACAAGGCGATGGCGCGGGCCCCGGTGTGCTCGCAGCCTTATATTGTCTACACCTAGTCCGAGTGGTGCCTAGCGCACGTATTATAACTTTGAAGGAAACGATTCGACCTGCCATCCGTTACGGTACCGTACTACAGTTCATTGAGGCACAATCATTGGTTTTTTATCATTTTTTTTAATTATTTTTCGTTTTTTTTTGATTTTTTTTTATTTTATTTATTTCTTACAATTATATGCATCTATGATAATCATTATAATTATAATTACTTTTAGGTACGTAAATTTATTCTAGTTAACAGAAACATGTCACGAAAAATATTAGAAGTGAAAGCGTGAAAGCGTATTATTAAAATCTTTTAAGAATATAATTTCACAATATATACATAATATCATAGTATATGTGTAAGGTATAAATATACAACAACAAAATAATAACACAGACTAAATTGCACGTGGCGCAATTGTGTGCAGGAAAACGACGCAGTCCACGAATCATGTGGAGATTCAGTTAGCGCGGCGCGGAGTCGCCACTCTTCACAACCTAGCCGGGACATGGGGGCTCGCGGGCGTGCCCCGGCGACCCCGGCTGGGATCCGCGAGCGCGCGGGCCCGGGGCACGACCGCGGCCTCTCACCGTACATCCGACAACTAACACCGCTACACCACAACGCCTACAATACGCCTCATTAATTAACGTTACTCATTTAAGTACTGATTACATTTAACTGACTAAAAAGGCATGACTTCTATCGTCTTTATTCTATGGACACATATACTACAGGGCACTGGATCATTATACTTTCGTTACTTGGCTTGACTAAATTTAAAAATTGAAAAAATCTTATAAAAATTAATTTTTTTCTTTAATTATTTCTTTTTTAATCAATTTTATTGCTGTATTAAATTCATATTAAAAACCAGTAGGCAACTGCGCTTGAGGCATCGAGTTTCGGTGTACACGTGGACAGAAATACACCGAGACAATTAAAAATAATACACTTCGCCGTGAAGCCCTATCAAATCGACGAAAGCCACGTCCTCACTAAAAATTGAGCCCGACAACAATAGAACTGGCACGGGCCCGTCGCCGCACTATTGCTGCGTCAACGTAACACCAGCGGCATAGGAACATCAGATCAATAACCCGTACCGCGATCATTTCAAAACAATCCGGAAGATATGTCTATGCAAACGCTGTGAATTTTGTTCCGACCACCGTTTCAAATCTTTGATACTGTTTCTTTGGCACCTAACACGTCAAGGTCGCGACATGAGATGGTCGCTGTGGCCCCTATAGATACTCAGTGCGTATGATGTGCCCCAAGTTGGCATGTATGTATCGCGAAGCAACTTGCAAGAGACGTGTATAGCTTCACATTCGGCCAGCAGAGCCGGCGACCGTCCGCTCTTGCGGAGATGTGAACACACAGACAACTGGCTAAGAGCTACGCGCCAAAGCCGCTTTAACATTACTTTGTGAAGAGTCCACGAGCGCGCGGCCCGTTAAGGTACAGCGAACACTTAACCTAACTTAGCACTAATCGTTATTTAAGATCACTGGAAGATGCTCAAGTACAAGAGAACGGCTGCTGGCGGAGGCACGCCCTCGTGCTCAACCGCTAGGCCGCTGGGCCGCAAGCGCGGTGGGTGCCCTGCCCCTTTAACATACTGGTAATGATATAATATTTTGGCAGAGTATCTCTGTGGCACACCATCAATAAATTAAAAAGTAAATAAAAAATGTAAATAAACTTTCATATGATAACGAACATTTACAAGTGCGATCGTTGCCGTCAAATATCATAGTATGCTTATCGAAGCCTAACGCAGAGGACTTAAGTTAGCTTAACCTACGATGATCGTAATACCGAGACGACTACCGCTACAGGTATATTATTAACAGAATATCTAAAGCATATGTCACTTTGAAATAACGTTCAAATTGAGCCTATAGAAAATACCACAAATCTTTTATTAAATAGATATTGATATGGCTAAATTTAAGTTAGAACTTTATACTTATCTATACACAAAAGTGTAATATTTAAATTACCGTCAATTATAGTACTTTTATAACATGTCTCACAAATGTATGTAATATAAAATGATAAAACAATTTTTAATTTAATATATTAGGTTACCCTTACAATAATCGTATAATCTAGATAATCGTTTTATATATTTATTTTAACATAAAGTGGCACTTGAATCACAAATACTGGAAACAATTTGGGGAATCGGCATTCGGCGGCGCCCGCGGCGGCGCGGCTCTCCACCTCCACGCTCTTCGGCAAGATCTCATCACGGGCCGAGCCGGCCGCCTCCCATCAGACTATGCGGCTCAAAGGAATTTATCGCTACAATGCACTTCCATTTTTTTTTGCTTTTCAATTTTACGTATTATTTATAAAATTTACCAACTAATAAAACATCTTCAATCCGGGTAAAATGCACTTAATAGTTATTGCTGAATAAAAATATCACTACTGGAAAAGGAGGGCTCGCGCGAGCGACAAATCCGGAACGGAATAAATTATATAAAATACGACACGGTAAGCGAATAAAACAAGAAAACAATAAAAAACGCGAAGGAAACGTCGGGACGCAACCGTCCGCGCGGCGAAACAGCAACAGCCCGCGGACGCAACTAAACAAATACACGCTAAAAGCCGCTTTGCATGCACCTAACGAGCGCGGCCAACGGATTCACACGAGTGCAATCAAGCTCTTGCGACTCCGGCCGAGGTTAGTTTTATGGCAAAGCGGCAAAAGGGCACGGGACGAGTGACTGAGGTAGCCCGCGAACTAACCCTACCGCCGACACTACCATATTTGGTGCTCGCGACGACGCGTGCGCGCGCGCGTCCAACACGCGTCTGACGCGCGTCCGACGCGCGTCCGCTCGCACCACTCGCGACTATATATACACTAAATACTACAATGAACACTTACGAAACAGTAGACGATAGTATGTGGACAGTCGGCTGCCGCGGGCGATCGGGTCCAAGACGCGCTCGCCCGCACCACGTGACTAGGCGAAAATCCCGCCCGGCGGCGGGAAAGCGTAATTACAACTAGACACCTATTTCGGTCCGAAATCCTCCATTACGCTCGTTTGTTAAGGCGTCACGCCGCCAAGAGTGGGCAATCTCGGAGTTTTGTGCTTGGGGAGAGTTGCACACTCTTGATAACGAAACGCCCTGAGTTTATCGGGTCCACTGAGACCCGACAAGACCGTACAGATGTTGGGACTTTAGGGAAGTTCTTAGATGGACTCCCCGCCGAGTAGATCCGGGGGCAGGAATGAGTTGAGCGCGGAGGGCGTGGCCCGAGCCTCATGCTGATCAGGCCACAGTCCGGGGAACCCACCCCAACCGTCCTGCTAAAATACCGCTGATATTAGTATTCTTATTCTACGTTAAAATTACTATAAGTCGAAATAACTTAAAAATCTATGTGCCATTATCTTTAATGTATACTAAATACTTATAATATAATCTGTCGTCTTCCAGCCTACAATATATCTCTATGCCTAACTTCGTCTGTGACTTTAAGTGTGTCTTGTACCTTGGAGCCGCCGCCGCCCCTCCAAGCGCCTCCGCTGGTGGATCCGAGATGTTGCAACAGCAGCTGAACATCCGATTCTCCCGGAGCCTCGGCGAATATCGTTGTGTTGCTCAGTACACAGTTGTTTAGAGCCATTTGAGCCTGGGAAGATCACATATAAAGAACGCATATTATGGTGCAAAAAGCAACTTATAAAATTATTATCCAAATCTAAATTTTAAAAAAAATCTAAAATACCTAATTGTACAGAGTTCATAAAAATGTGAGTAGTAATTTTATTATTAAAATTCTTAAAGCACGCGCAAATCTATTAACGAAATAGTTTATTTTTCAATATGTGAAATAATAATTATGCGACGACTAGTATTTTATAAATAAAATTCGAAATCTCATATAAAAAGGAGTATTACTTTAGCAGCCTCTTCGCGTGTAGAATAACGTGCCAGGGCAACACCTTGGTTAAGGTAAAGGTGGAAGTTCTGCAATGGGCCATGCTGGACACACAATGTCTTCAGGGTCGAGCCGTCGATCTGTGTACAAAGGATTAAGTTGCGTAAAATACCTTTTCTTTATTCACTTAATCATCAAATATTAATTCGAATAATAATAATTAGATATATCGATATATATCTAATATAATATAATATATTCGAATATATCTAATATCTTATAATATATATAATATAACATTAATATACAACAATAACATACCTACTATTTAGGGCACTGTAATACCAAATTTAATTATTTTCAAAATTACATTATTTTATAAATGACAAAAGTGAATTTTTTAAACTGGTATTCAAAAAAGAAATTCATTAGTCATGTTGATTACCAATATAATCCTCCATAAAAAAAATTACGTGTTTTTACACTTGTGTTTTGAAGTAATTGTGCTTAAACAGAAAAAATTCTAGCCATATTTATGATTTTCAATCGTACCGTAGAGACCACACACGACATTGTAATGAGGCCAAGGCGATCTAGATACATCAATCTTATTCTATTATTTAATTTCATATACAAATGAATGTGTCGAAACAATTGAATGAAAACAAGTTTTTATTGTTACGCATAGAGCGAGGTACGTTGACGGCAAAAACTTGAGGCATTATAATACAACTTATGCGTCGAAACATTGCAACAAAAGTTCGTTGCGTTAAATTACTTATATAATCGGTTATGACATTTATGTCTAGAGAGAGCATCGAAAGGCAACCATTCAAGATTTTCAAGATTATTGTGTGAATAAATTGATCTGGTGTTCGATTTTTCTTTTTTTTTCTTATCCTATAGCGGACAACGGAGCAGGTGGGTCTCCTATATGGTAAGAGAACAACGCCGCCCATGGACATACGCGCCACACTCCGCGCATTGGTTGTGATCCGGCTTTTTACGCCACTCCAGCAGCAGTTTTAAGGGCCACCGATATCCTCACTAACTCTGCGAAACACAGTACAAGAACCGTTTCACGCTGAGTATTCTGTGAGCCCCTGGTGTCACTTCGAACGAGCTGGACCAATGAGTGCGTCAGTATATGCTTCAGCGTGGCTCTCCCACGGGTGATTTTTTAATCGATAAAAATTATAGTGTGGGGCTAACCTGAGCGGTAAGATTCTTCAACAGCAACCAAGTAGAGGATTGCCAAGAGGAAACACCGCGCGAATTGTTCGCGTGGTGCTGAGGCCACTTGTTGAGTCCCGGAGGGGCTACTCTACCCTTCGCACCCCAAGCGTCAGTCTTTAGCCCTCCGGCGCTTGTTACGGGGGGATAGCTCCAGGTTGAAGAGGAAAGGCTTCTTTCCCCGCCCGGAGGCGATGTCTTCCCTCCGAGCATGTCCGACTCCTTGATAGCTGTGAGAGAAAGCGGCGATCGCACGACCGACCCAGGAGTCATTGCTGGATCATCTTCAACGGTCTTCAATTGATTGCCCTGTGTACACGACATTTTTTTACCAACAAATATTTTTCTAGATTTTACACATTTCCTATACGTCCAATACAAACGAAAGAACACGTTCTTCCACTGCCGTAGAGTAATTAACTCGAAGAGACAAGCGTTGCAAGTAAAGTTCTTGTATTATACCGTATAGCCGGCAACGGAGCCGACGGCTATCCTCTATAGTAAAAAATCATGCCAGAACACTAAAGCAATGCTATACTACATTAAAAATGGAATCACCTTAGCCTATTATACATGCTCAATAGGATGTTCGCTTACTTTCCAAGGCTTGCCAGGTTCAAATTCTGGCACAAGATCATAAACTGGTGGGTGGGTATGCGCAGGCCAATCTTTGCCATCCGCAACGTCTGCGCCTTCTCCCCACTCCGCGCCGCGGCCGACGCCCCAAGTGCTAAACAAAAAAAATTCCCATGAGATTAAATAATTTTTAAATCTATTGAAGACTCTAGTGCCGTGGTTGTCAAACTGCAGCCCATGGGCATTATTTGTGCGGCCCGTGGAAATGTTAACTGTACTATTATTAGTCAGCTATATTTTGATTCATAGCTTAATGTTTAATGTTTGCTTTAAAAGTGTACCATGAAGCTTGGGGTATCGGGTTCGAATCCCGGTTCGGACAATTATAATTTAATTTATTATGTATACGGTCTCTAGAAGGGCTTGACAGTCGGGCGAGTGACTTGATAGTGTCGCGCGCGTGGGAGAGCCATGCCGAAGTATATGCTGATGAACTAATTGGTCTGGCTCGTCCGAAGTGATACCATGGGCTAACAGAATACTCATCATGAAACGGTACTTGTACTGTGTTTCGCAGAGTGAGAATTAGAGGCCCTTAAAAAAGTGGCGCTTAAGCGGCGTAAAAAGCCTGCAACCCAACTAATGTGTTATGTGGCGCGGTTGTTCATGGGCGGTGGTGTTCTCTTACCATATAAGGAGACCCGACTATTCCATTTTCTGCTATAGAATAAAAAACCTACATGTTATAACCATAAACAAAATCAATGTCCGACTTTATTTACGTATCCGACGGAAGGCGACGGTTTTTATGTAAATTGATATGGTTGTGGAGAATTAGTACCCATACAGACACACACTCGCATTTCTAAGTGCAGCAGATGTGTGCAAGGCCCTTGACCCACTCTTGCATACACCGCGCCCCGGGCCTTGGTATTCATGATACATTGTTAGGCGCGGCCCTTGGCTAGAAAAGAGTAACGATCGCTGTGCAACCAGCCTCATGCGTTAAAACTTACGAGTCAGGCTGCAAGCCGATTTGGTTAAGCTGTGGGCTAGTAGCGCTCTTGGCTGTTCCAGGTGCACGGCTAAAATCGGTCCCTTCAGTCTCCTTGTCCAAAGAAGGCAGCTTCCATTGGTTGAGCCGCGACTGTTGCTGATTGGTTGCGCCATATGCCTGACAAAATTAAATTAAATTTAGTACAGGTGAGTAAAAAATAAAGTTTATGAGCTAACCGCATGATTCCGTGTCAATATAAAATATTATTATTATTAAATATTTAAGGCACTTACATTCTGTGATTCCTTGCCAATGGTCATGTCGCTAAAATTGTTCCCGAGTTGGCTTAGAGGATCATGACTTTGCTTGTAGAGATCAGTACCACCAGCTTGCTGCTTCATGTACAGTGCTTGCTGGTTTGCTATTTGGTTCTGGAAATGCAATTAACAATTAATATATATGCCGCAGTCATCTGGTTGGATGCGCTACTTGATCGAATGACTAGCGCGTTCATTGAATGACTAGGCTGAACGTTGACTGAACAAGCGTCACTCAACGTCCAACTAGTTGGCGGTTTGTAGCTTAGCCCTTTAAACAGAGCGGACGTAAAATCAGCCAAGTGATTGTAATTTAGTGCATTTATTCCCACAGCGAAATTAGTAGTCACCAAAATAAATATGGCGTCATACAGCTCGCACAGATAGCATTGTGTTGATATTTTTTTGATTAATTTTATTTAAAGTGACCTTTTCGTAATAAAAAAGTGGGACAGCATCGATTTAACTATTCCTAACCAAATCGAACCTAACCTTAATATATTTCGGCCTTAAATCTCATTCAACAACTACGAAAAATAACGCTCAGGCAAGACGTTGAACGTTATATTCAACTATCTGACGAGTTGTCCTGTAGTCATTCAATTAAATGTGGTAATTCAATGAACGCGCTAATCATTCAATCAAGTAGCGGATTCAATCAGATATATACCGGCTGCGACATATACATTGCAACCCAATACTAATGTTAAATTTACACTTCATAAGAGAATGAAAAAATTAATAATTATTTATTTTCTTAAAAAAATCGTGAGGCAAACGAGCAAAAAGCTCTGTATAAAAAACGCATAAACATCTCCGTAAGGATTGGCAGTGGCCATGGGCAAAGGATCGCTTATCCTACGACAACTTCCTCCTCTTTTGCCTCCGTTAACATAAAAACAATCTAGTATAAGTGGTCTCCGCCCATGGACACCTCTAGCCTCTTTAAACCACGGTTTTCTTGTGGCCCTTTAGGGATAGTTGTAATCGTTATATGAAGATCCACAAGATATCTACAGACTGATTGAGATACGCGTGAAACTTAAATTCTGCCTGGACGTTTCATAATATAATTCTAGTGCAACTACAGGTTTTAATTTTTTTATATAATGTCTCCTATATGGTTAAAAAACACAGCCGCCCATGGA
The DNA here is from genome assembly GCA_018230265.1 of Delias oraia. Taxonomy (NCBI): domain Eukaryota; kingdom Metazoa; phylum Arthropoda; class Insecta; order Lepidoptera; family Pieridae; genus Delias; species Delias oraia. The sequence continues at coordinate 24,358 of DWCF01000917.1, forward strand.
CAACCGCGCCACACTCCGCGCATTGGTTGTGTTGCCAGCTTTTTACGCCAATCCAGCGGCATTTTTAACGATATCCTCCCTCACTCTGCGAAACAGTACAAGTACCGTTTCACGGTGAGTATTCTGTGAGCCCGTGGTATTACTTCGTACGAGCCGGTTCAATTAGTGCGTCAGAATATTCTTTAGCATGGCTCCCCCACGGGTTTAATATTAAAAATTATATATATGTTAAGTATTAGATTTCCTTATTCATTTAAGTTTGAACATACTAACCTGCAACGCAGTAATCTGTTGCTTTGTTTTTGAGATCTGCATTGAATACTGGAGTGCGAGAGATGAATTTCCTTTCGAAATAGCCAACGTATGTTGTTGAACGAATTGTTGGAGTACTTTGATCTATAAACAATTATTATCTTAAGAAACATAATTTATTTATAAAAGATACTATTTGAAAAACGATTTTAATCAGTTTCCTAAATAATTTTTGTTGACATTTTTTGTTGATATACATCACAAAAATGGTTAATAAGATTAAACATCTAAATAAATTATTCTTTACCAATTAAATCTAATATACACAATTCTCGTGTCACAGTGTTACTTACCATGCTCCTCCGAAACGGCGAGACTGATTTTTATGAAATTTTGTATGCATATTGAGTGCCTGAGAATCGGCTATTATCTATTTTATATACCCCTAATTGATAAGGGTTAACCACCACTCATTTTTTTTAAAATTATTTTTCGTTTGGCATGAAAAAATAAATATAACCCTAAATGTTGACACTTCTAATACCATCCCTTATTTATTAATAGCGACAATAGTCAATGATAATATATGTAGCATAACAAAGTTTGCCGGGTTCAGCTAGTATTCTATGATAAAACAACATTTCATAAATCCTAAGCAAAATTGAGATATTTTACACCAAGCATTGTATGTCTATAATTTATATTTTGTCTTTGATAATTTGATATGTACAAAGCTTAATAAAATGTTCATAACTAAGAAAAAGGTAGATTTAGCAAGCTAGATATTAGAAATAACTATTTTCAAAAATTCCTTTAAATATAAGAATCCCGTGTACTTAACTAAGAAAAGTGGCAAATCAGTAATTGTCAATCAAAATTACCTGTTGCAGGAGTTGGTTAAGTAGAACCAATGTTTGAGGTGCTAGTGGCTGATTCAATATCTGGTGATTGAGGTAACCGGCCGAAACAGCCATTTGTATCTGCTGAACCAGCATCCGCAGCTGAGTCGCGCTCGGTTGGCCGCTGGTCCCAGAACCGCTGGAAATTTAAAATACACATACATGTGCCTAAGTTTTTCATAAAAATTCAATAGAAAGTAAAAAAGAAATATAAATTCGTACCTGTTGTGATTGAATGAGGGGTGGTGTTGCACCGCGTGTGGTGGTGGCTGGTTAAGCAACTTCTGAACGACAGCAGGCGAAACTGATGGAACAGCTGGCTGCTGGAACGGTCCGTGATGGAAATGGTCATCCCTTCGCCAACCATCGCCACGGGCTGCTGCCAACATATCAGCGGCCTCTTCCACGTTCATATCGCGACTGCGCAATGCAGCTTCTGCCTCCTCCTTCTTGTAGCCCATCTCCAGTAGGTATCTGTATAGACGTATTATTAAGCTATAGCTGATCTTGTTAATTATTTTTTACTCTAGAAGAATACAACTACAAGATAAACATATGACGTGGTTCTACAGAACGATTGAATATATCTTTCATATTTGTCATTTTTATCCAAATATAATTACTGCTTTACTTATGTAGATAAGTGTACTTTATTTTTTTTAAGAATCTTCCGGTAGGATTCTGTATAGACTTTTTATTATACAGTTATATAGCCTGCTAATTTTTTAAAATTTAGAATTATCAAACTTTCAAATGTATTCTACAAAATCATTATTTCATTCATATTTGAAATTTTTCTATACAACTATATATACTAATATGTAAGGAACATATTAATATTTCCTTTTTGACAATATTTTATTTGTTTGTATTATTTCAAGTGAAGGGGAAGTGAAATCCAATGATACCAAGATTAATCAATTACGTCATTAATTACTGACCTGAACTGTTTGCTATTCCACACCATCTCTTTAGTGAGCTGCTTGCCAATAGAACCCTGGGGTGGTTTGGGTCCTCCCCATTCGGGGATGTCATCGGGCCAGGCGCCGCTAGGTCCCGCTGGCTTTTGTTTGGGCACCGGCCAAAGACCAGGTCCGGACGTGTCCGACCATGCAGGAACATCACGATCAGGCCAACCCGCGTGAGGCTCTTCCCAAGAACCATTGCGCTGGGAATGTGCGGCCCACACGGCTTCGGGTTTGGTGGGGGTTGGGGGAATTCGGGCAGGCGCCGGAGGCCCTTGAGGAGCACCTCTTGCCATGCCGCCCATCCCGCCACGCTGGGCCCATAATGCCGTACCACCGTCGTCAAATGCACACGCTGCGCGACGCGCAGCCGGCGGAGAAGGCTCCTCCCAACCGGATACTTTGATACCGTCCTTTGGTCCCTGCGAATTTTTCATTATAACATGATTGAACAACTCTCCCTTGTGAGATACCTCGGGCTCACAGAATACTCAGCGTCAAAATGCGAAGAAGCTGACCAAACTTAAGCGCGCTTGTCGAAGATCGGATATTTTTTTCTCTAAGAATCCTTTGGCCGTTATATATAGTAATAAAAGTTAATTGGTGTGAGTATTCTTACCTGGTTACCCCACTGGTTGACAGCGCCACTGGGCATCATCTTGTTGGGAGCGGCTGCCGTATGTTGATGGTGTTGATTCCACATGTCGCCATTAAGGCGGCCGGAAATACCCCCTCGAAGATCGGGTGGTTGTTGACGTGGGTCCGGAGTGCGGTGTGGGTCTAATCTCGGGTCAGCTTGGCGGTGGGGTTCACCCCACGCATTCCAGTCATCTTTCTTTTGTACTCCCCATTGCTGCGAGTGAGCTGGCGGGCCACCAGGCCACTGCTGCTGTTGCTGGGATCCGGACCACACACTAGCCGAATCGCCTGCATCGTCGTCTTCACCCCAGGTACCCCCAATGTTTGTAGTAGGTGTATGACCCCAAGGTGTTTTAGACGCGGGCTGTGGAGGAGGTTGACCACCATTCCTCAAGTGAGCCTCCCAAAGATCAGTACCCAGAAAAGCACCATTGTTTAGATTTGGCTTCCAAACGGGAGGACCGCCTGACGAGTCTACCTTCGATCCCGGTTCAGGTGATCCAGGTACATCCCAGTTCGTGTCTTGGTTCACATGTTGCTTTAAAAAAATATAAAAAATAAGAAAAAGAGGTCTATAGAATAAATATAAAATAGTTTCATTATTCTCAGGCTACTTACACCACCCCATCCATCTTGACTGAATAATGCCTCTCTCATCGAATTAAGTTGTTCTATTTTTGCAGAGGACGTATTATTTGTCGAGGTCCCATTATTTCCATTGGGCGTTGGTCCATTTGTATTGGCATTATTGTTCCCATTTCCATTACCATTTGTACCTGCAAAACCTATTGATTAGTTAATATCACTCAGGATTTTATAAATCCATATAATTTACATAATTTATCCTTATAAGTTTTATTACCATTGGTCGGAGGCGCATTATTATTGTTGGGTTGGGAATTTGGCATGTTTGGCGGCGAGGTTTGCCAATTTTGCGAAGCCGCACTGGTCGGCGGTATTTGATTGCCACTACTAGCCTTATTGCTGTTCACTGAAACGTTTTTTTTTTATTAATCTAATAAATCAGGTTTATTGTAGTACAACATGTCGAATCTTTTTCGAAAAATTTAAATGACTACCAATGCTAAATTCAAAATGTAATTGCAATAATAAAAGGAGTGGAGCACTAACTGTCAGCTTGAGATGTTGGTGGACGTTGAGTGTTGTTCCACTGTTGAGTATTATTTGTCCCATTATTAGCTTGGCCACTAGAATTACCACCCCAATTGCCACCTGCAATGAAAGTATTTTGAATATACATATTTAACATTTCTTGATTCTTACCCTACAGGAAACTACACTAACCATTTTGACTATAACAGTTTATACAGTAGTGTTAAATGACAATTCATACAACATACCATTATTTGCAGCAGGTGGGCTTCCCCAGCCTGAGGCAGCATTTAGAGAGCCTTCACCACCGCCGCACAGACGTAAGCGACGAGGCACACCCCAAGTGTCAATTCCTTCTAACATTTTTATATCATCCAAGATTCGTTGTTCATTCTCGACCAATGCCAACATACCATCTAAGGTCAGATCGCCGTTTTCAAAATGTTTCAACACCGCCGACTGGCTAGTTGTATCACCGATATTCAATGTCTTATTGTCATGGTGACTATCTACAGACTTGTCGTAAGTAATCATTCGAGTTTTGCATACCATATCATTATGAGCAGACTTCACATTTAGTAATTGTGTCTTATTCGTGCAAGGTTCATCTTGTATAATACAAACTGAGGATTTAAAAGCGTAATCAGACTTGTTCATATACTCTGGCGCTCCTAACGCCATCTTATAGTTTAAGTTAAAGCTACTGAAATACGGGTCACTGTATGAGATACCCTGGACTGTTATGGCGTTAATCATTAAAGGAATGCAGTAGTTAGGCGTACCGCCAATCATTTGGTTTTGTTGGATACTATCAACAAATTCTACATTATAAATATTATTATCTACCATTTTTACACTAACTCGCTGACTTTCATTCTTCTCTTCGACTCGCTTAAAAGCACCAATTTTATTTGTGATCACCACCATTGAGGTGGAGTAATTACATTGCATTGGTTCGGTAACAGTATCAATATTGGAGTAACAATTATCCTTAAATAGACATGGAACACATAATATTACAGAAACATTAGACATCAGACAATTATTATAAATAGAATAATTTTCTACAATATCCAGCTAAATTTATACTTATTTTCACAGATTGCATATTGTTTCAATTAAAGACTAAGTAACAATGGTTTGTAGTGATGCAGTCAATTAAGCAGGTAGCAGTGTTTAGTGCCTCTAAGATAGAAGGCTAGAATGAGATCACCGCTTGGAAACTGCTGTGGATGCCTCTAACCCCGGGTGGCCCAGCCCTAGAATACAAATTGCTTAATTTAATTCATATTCTTACATATAATTTAACGATGTAATGATAAAATCCAAAAAGAAGCAAAGCAAAATCAAAAGATTTTCGTACCTTATAGGACGGACAAGAGGCTGAGCTGTATATCACAGATAATGCGGGCTCGGCAGATCCTTACAAGCAGCTTTGCAGTAGCTCGTATCGTTTCACTTTGTCTGTATAAAAATAATAAGCTATTAATTTTTTATTTCTTTAGCAACAAATATATTCTGTAATCTATGTATCTACTTAGCAACAACAATAATTTTTTACATAGCCTGTGTAATTCCACTCCAGAAAAACATTTGAGGTTATTTCAAGGACTTAGAAACGTGAAAATATAATATATGTTTACATTTACTACATATTAGACATACTCTATCAATACTATACCATTCTATATGAACTGTCTCTCGTTTGATTTGGAATTATACAAGTAACAACATATTGCGTCGCGGACATGATAAGCGCATATCAAGCCACTGTAGTGATTCGCGAGTCGCAACGATTCGAACATCGAACAACAAATTCACAAATCAATGATTTCACGTCTATACAAACAGGACTGTATCAAAACTGAACTTTATTAATTTTAGGGCATAACACCAGGTACTTAATAGACCGATATTATATTATTTCTGTATATTTCGGCCTTGAGTGGAATATCTACAGACTATACGTACATTTTTGTTATATATCTAGAGTACCTATCTACAATCTACAGCTAGAGTGAAAGTTTGCACGACCTAGTAGCTTAATACAAAGCAGAAAACTAGTTAAAAACATTTCCATACATAAAGGGACACTTAAAATTCACTTTAAGTCTAAAAAACACCAAAATATCACATTTTAGCAGGAGAAAATACAAAAAATTCTTACGTGACACGAACGAGCACAACGGTGTTATATTACTAGTTAGAATGAGACAGAAGTTTTGTGCGATCTTGACGCGCCGCTTATTAGAGCGAGACAATAGATACGCCCGAGAAAGCGATGCCATAAATGCTAAAAAGGTTCTATGATAATTTACATCACTTTGGTTACAATTTGGCGGAATTATAATAATACCTTTGTTTTGTAAGCTTGTTGGCACAATCACAATAAAGTTTTTTATAAAATTACAATCCCAAACCCCAAGAACACGACTTAGACGGCTGGATGGAATGATTTCGTCGTCGGGGTTCGCACGACAACATACATTATCATACCTATTCTAGAAGGTTACCATTTTCAATACAAACGAACGCTTACATAACACAACTATTTCTTGGTCGATTTATAGTTGGTCGCTATACAAAATCGAATAGGTAAGTATATGAAATGAGGTGGATATATTATATTAATACTGCTAGGTATACAATGTACATAAATACCGTTCGTGTTGCGCGAGTCGCGACCAATCTTGTATCTAGCTAGATAAATGAATAATTATTTTATCTTTTGTTCTAATGAGGATCTAATATTACATTTTTCTTAACAAAATTATTATAGGTAATAGTAGACTCTACACTATACCAAATTTTAAAGAGTTTAAGTAATTAACTACTAGATTCAAGTTGACGTCAACATATCGTGTCATATTATAAGCATTAGAGATCGATAAGATTCTAGTTTACCTATTGCCTAGCGACTAGTTATAAACTTAAACATTTGTGATCAGAGTAAACGATCAATTTAATCTAAAATCATCATTAACCACGACTACACTATATGTGCCTTTTTACGCTATTCTCGATTCATATTGGCTTAACGATGCCTACATATCTATCTAATAATTAGATATTATTATAAACATTTATTGGTTTCTGAAATAATATCACAAGCATTTGATTAATGTATTATTAGGTGTATTTTTATTACATAAAAAGCTCTATCACAACATCATTGTGATTTTATTGGATTTATTGGATAGATAAAGACGATTAACATTACGATAATCGTAGGTATATACAAGATACAAATAAATATATATATGTATAATACCTATATAATAATTAATAACAACGTGAATTATATGGAACCAATTAGGTATAATATATGAGTAAGAAGGTAAATAAAACTAAATAAGTGTAATAATGATAATAGTCAAAAACCATTTCCGCTACTAATGTAATTTTAATTATAGAGATAAATGACTCGGTTTTGCAAAAATGTTATTTTACGGTACTTAAAATGGCCGCTATCTGAAAGATCATAAACAAGCTACCATAGCCCACCATATTTGTCCAAATTCAGATTCTTATATTTTACTCAAAAATTTCATCATCTAGCATAAAAATGATATTATTCTAAAGTTATAAGAAACATTTAGTAGAAAAAACCATACTCGTTTTAGCGTTAATGTGTATTGAGTAGTTGTAATTTATAAACGGGAGGTTCCCTGGTACAGGTCAAGAACCTCAAAGATCTAAAGAACTTTTTGTCTCTTGATCTGTACTTGTCTAAATGCTTATTGCAAAACAGAAATATTGTCAGCGTCAGTAATTAGTGTTGCAACTTTAAAAATTGTTAAGTTTAAATTTATATCGCTTTATGTTAATGATACTTTTATATTAATTTTCTTTCTTATTTTTAAATAAAATAATAATGCATGTACAAAAATATCTTTTTAATTACATAAAACATTATCAATAATGTATGGCAGGTGAATAAGTGACACAAACTTCTTTTGCTTTTATAATTTTAATTCGTTTTCAATAGTTTAATTGCGTTATATTACGCAATTATATTGAATTATTAACCATGCTTTGGAAGAGCAAAAGAGAAATGCTACCGCAAGCAATGAATCGGCAAGCACCCAAAAGATCTGCGTTGAATCAGTAAGGAGCAGTTCCTTTACTGTAGAGAAGTATAAAATATAAAACCGCACTATAAAAGGATCTATCTAAATGAGAATAGTACTAACAAAGACTTTCCTGTGTTCCAGAGAATACAGATAATCAGAAGTGGGGCAACAAAGACCCACTTTTCATACAAAGAATCATCGCAGAGTTTGCCAATATGAAATAAATAGACTCAACGCATTCAAGCAGGCCAATATATGACTTTTTAAACAATCGATCGTTCTAATCAATCGATTCCTAGAAATTTCCGGTATTTTTAAATTATATTATTTACTTTAAGTTTATATTAAATTAGGAGAGATTTAAGTTTAAATAGAAATAAATTTGTAAAAGGATATAGCTAAAAACCTTGTAGCCAAGGCACTATAAATTTAAAGAAAATAAATGGAATGTTTCGTGCTGACAATAACAGTTTTAATTATTGTTTAAATGAAAACGTTATTCTAATCAGAACGGTTTTTACTAAATTTAATAATACGTGGATAATTACAGGTATCTGCAGGAATCAATAATCAACTTTTAATACGACTTATACGCTTAAGTGAAATAGCAATGTTGTCAATCTCATACTGGTCATGCCTCGTCGACTGTGGTTTCTGAGAAGAAATCTAATAATGCCTGTTGCTGAGGGAGGCGATCAATATTCTATTTGGGTATGTTTATTTATTTAAAAATAATCAATTTGTTATACAGTGGAATTTTTGTATTTAAATTGTTATATATATACAACAGATGGTTAATCATTGAACCAATGTGTTTCAACTCTGGAAGTAGAGTTAAGAAATAAAATATGTATGTTTTACGGATTTAAAAGTTATTATTTATCATAAAAGTGTGATAAGCAGAACACAGGTTACATTTTTGTGCTGCTTTAATTGATCAAATTGTTTAATAGGAATAGGAAAAAACTAAGCCAGATTGTGTCATCATAGACTGAACGTAAAAAAATATTTTTATATCTTAATAAAATCATTATTATATACACATTAGAAGCCTACTGCTTCATGTCCCTTTAAATTAACCTTACTGTTAAAAACTCACAATTACCTATATTTTTTCTTATTTACCTAAAACAAACTTATTTTTTAGGTGGGTTTAATCTACATATTCAATTTAATAGTTGGTACTGGGGCTCTCACTTTACCAGCGGCATTTGCTAGAGCAGGATGGGGTCTCAGTACTATTTCGCTTATATTCCTTGCATTTATGAGTTTTATGAATGCCACATATGTTATAGAAACTATGGCTTGTGCTAATGCTGTATATAAATGGAAAAGGCTACAATTTTTAAAAAGGAATAGTGTAAGTTCATATATGAAATAGAATATTAGTTATTTTAGTATCTGTGTTAAAAAAGCAATTATGTGTATTTAATTAAATTATGTTTATAAAATTGGCTAATCAATAATACTGTAATTTAGATTCAGGAAGATGAAAATTCAGAAGAAGAACCCAACATGTCCAACAATAGTTCTGTGTATGGTGAGCTTGAAGATCCTTTGGTTTGTGGAGACTCTATTCCATCCCGTTATTATAGTCTTGATAAGAAAATTGAGTTAGGAGAAATGGCCAATCTGTTCTTGAATAAGACTGGAAGGTTAATGTTCTATTGCACACTCTGTGTGTACTTGTATGGAGATCTTTCAATATACTCTGCAGCTGTTTCCAAGTCTTTGATGGATGTTATATGGTAAGAGAAATTCTATTATTATAAGTTAATAATAGAAAAGCAATATTTAAGAATAATTAAAAAGCAAATGCTATTATTTAATCATTTGTTCAAGGGATATAAATTAAATTATAAGAAGATTTACTCCTTTCTGTGTTTACATTTAAATTTAATCATATTTAATTTAATCCTTAACAATACACACTCACAGAAAGAGCCTTGGATGTTGTGGTATATATTTGTAATATATAATGCTTAGTAAAATGTATGGTTTTTAAATCTACTATGTAAAATCAATTCCAGTGCACCAGTTCCATCAAACTTGACCAATTACACTGACTGGGATGACTTACCTTGCTTCAATGCCACTGAGGGTGCATACACACGTGTTGATTGTTACCGAATAGCCCTTTTAACATTCTTTGCAGTAATGGGTCCATTTGTTTTCTTCAATGTACAGAAAACTAAGTACCTGCAACTGTTGACTTCTGGAATGCGTTGGCTTGGTAACAATATTTTATATTCTTTATTCATCTTATGAAAACTTATTTACTTCTTAATAATTGTATAAATTTACATTCAAGATTAAGGAAAATCGTCCAAAAGCCACTTTCGATGTGTACATGTTACAAATTGAAACATCTGGCTATACCCTTTCAAATGACAAGGCTTAAAACTTTAAAAGTACGAAAATTTTACTAATTTAAAAAATAGGGAAGATTGTCTGTTTCTAAGTAATTTCTAATCATGCGGGTAACGAATATTAATGTATGAGTAAAGTTCAATTATTAAGTCCATTTTTAATTGAAAGTCAAATTTGAGAGATTCGTAGCCATCTGGTTTTATAAACCGAAAAACCGGCCATTCGAAGTGAAACCACGGGGTCACATGATTCTCAGCGTGAAATGGTACTTTTACTGTTTCGCTGAGTGAGTGAGGATATCGGAGACACTTGCAGCTGAAGCGACGTAAAAGGCCGGCAAAACAAGCAAAGCGCGGATTGTGGTGCGAATGTTCATAGGCGGTGGTGTTTTATAACCATATAAAAAACCTGCTCCGTTGTCCGTTATACCATGAAAATAATGATTGCTGTTTAATAAAATTTTACAAAAACTTCACTTCTTTCCAGCATTTGTGATAATGATATCGATGGCGATACATTTACTAATAAAACACGGGCCCCAAGGAACACCGCCAGCTTTCGATCTCACCGGAATGCCTACCCTATTCGGAGCCTGCGTGTATTCATTCATGTGTCACCATTCCCTCCCGGCGCTGATAAGTCCAATACGAGGTAAAAACTATCTTGGACTACACCTCTCGCTCGATTACATACTAATAAGCATCTTCTATCTCCTTCTAGCGTTTACGGGCGCGTTCGCGTTCGCGCATCTCAACGATCTTTATACGTTGAATTTTATGCCCACAGATAGTGATAATATTATGATAGAAATTGTTGAATATTTCCTCGCCCTCTTTCCTGTTTTCACTCTGTCTACCAGTTTTCCAATTATTGCAATTACATTGCGGAATAATTTACAGAGTTTGTTCTTAGACACGAGTCGTTTGGAGACATATAATTTTGTTTTGAGGAAGCTTTTGTTTCCTATTGTAGCTGTGGTCCCACCGTTACTGTTGACATACTTTCTAGAGGATATAAGCATATTGATTAAATTTACCGGGTCGTATGCCGGTACTGGTATACAATATTTGATACCCACGTTCATTGTGCTCTCCGCTAGGCGACATTGCACTAATCTACTAGGTTTAGGTGTTGTTAATAAGTACAAGAGTCCGTTTTCACATGTCGCATGGGGTGTTTTTGTGTTGATTTGGTCTTTTGTATGCGTTATACTTGTTTCTGTCAATATGTTTGAAAAACGGTCCACGCGGTAATTTAGTTTGCATCGAACAGCTACGTTATTCGATACGGCTTAATATATGAGTTGATATAAAAAGCGTTAGGGATAGCGTACACTTCCTTCATCAATTTACACTCCCTATTAGTAACTGTAAGCGTCCGACCGTAAGTTCGGTTTCAGCCCAGTTTCGCCGACCGATTTCGGAAGAAATTGAAACTGATTTCTCTTAAATATACTCGGATAGTCGAAATAATTTGAAAATAATTAAATAAAATGAAAATAAATGGCGAAAATATTATTGGCGTACAATATAAGCTTTTCAATTATCAATATTAATAATACGAAAAATAAAAAAGTAACTCTAAATATATTTAGATTTTTTAAATTTAATTTTATAATTGTTTTCAATTTAAATGTTTATTGTAGTTTAATAGTGTATTCATTAATTTACTAATGCATTCAATTAAAACAATTCAATACATAGTATTTAATGAAAGAGAAACAATTAGTGATTTGATTACCTATTGATAACTGATAAACATATTCATCATCAGCCCATCTAAATCCACTGCTGGATATAGGCCTCCCCCAAAGACGCCCACCCGCTGTGATCTTGAGCGA
>DWCF01000918.1:0-36503 GCA_018230265.1 Delias oraia
TAATCAAATCATTTACATGAATTAACACAATTTTAAATTAAAATTAGTTGTAATTAATAATTATATTAAACCCAAAAAATGGCCGCTGACATGTCATTGTCAGCGGTCAAGATTGAAATTTCATGCAGACATATATTAAATTTATAACGCGTTATCTTAAATATGCATTAATTTTATTTTTTTGCGATATAGCTAACATATTTCATCATTAGTTTGTTAGAATATTGAAATTTAAAAAATCTTAACTTTTGTCATCCTCAAGTTTTGTCCAAATAGACATCGCTCAAAATTGTTCGAGCCGCGTTGACATCGCGTGCGGAAACAATAGGGAGATCAAGTTTAGGAACGGCTCAATTGGCCCCTAATTTGTCCCCATTGTCTCTATTGCCCTGTTCCCAGAGGGGGACTCATATCCGTTTCTATCCACGTTGGCTTAAACCAGCGTAGCTTAATATTTTTTTCTATTTTGACGTGATGCGACTTATGAAGTGAAAGAAAAGGTTTACTTAAGAATATTACTTAATGACCATTGCACGAAAAAGAGGCAGTGATTGCAAGTCCCACCACAAGTAGTGGATCGCAACTGGTGTTCAGCGCCCCCACGCGCAACTGAATATAATATTTTATTTTTTAAGTGTTTCATAAAGAATACCCTCGTAAAGAAGTTGCAGTAAAAGCTAACATTTAAAAGAAATATACTAATGAAGACTTGGCAGTGTTCATTGATTTCATTTTATAAACTCCATCTTCACCGTCGCCACAAACAGAGCGTCGTGGAATCTATCTTGCCTATATCAAGTTTATATCTTGACTCTCCACTGCTCATAGGACAAAGCCCACTGCCCATAGACACCCATGACCCAGATAGGTCAAAATTGCATTTAAAATTATGCCTATGCATAATATATAAGTATGAATAGAATGAGCTTCATACTAGTTCTACTATATCCCGACGTATTCCCTCAGGTCGTTACTTCTTTTGTAAGGATTTTCGGTCCCATATAGTTGACATGGATTATGTCTTGTCGTCTAGTATGAAAATAATTATCCATATCGTAACTATAGTTGGATTTTCTTCGATAAGCCGGGCAAAAGCTTTATTTATAGCGAGAGATTTTTTTTAAATTAAATTTTATATGCATCGATGTTACTTTTAGGTAACAAAAAGAAACATAAAGGAGGTTACAATTTTATTTATTTATTTTTAATTGCTTTGTCCACTCGTATCTAGACAGTGGTCCAATTTTTGCGAAAGAGGTTTAAAACGAAAGGGTCTCCCGCCGCGAATTGAGTCCATTTTAAGATTTAATTATAAAACTCAATGTTTCAAAATCTTACGTAATGACAGCTAAAGGTCAACTGTTGTTTCCAAAATGATTTTTTAAGTTCGTCGAGGATTGGAAAAAACCTTTACACAATGGCATTACATCTTATGGGAATAATTATAAATGATACATAAATAAAATAAAACTAATATGTTTCATGAATAAATAAAGACTTTTTAAAAAACAAAATTTGCGATCCTTTTTAATAGACTATGTAAGTTTTTTACTATGTACCTATAGAAAATTAATTGAAACAATTTTTCTAATATAAAATAAATAGCTCCCTAAAACCCCATGTATTTACAAGAGAACTGCAGATTTAAACTGTAAATATTCTTTCAATGTCATCAAAGTAAATGAATACTCACAATAAAAAATAGTGAAACCCTAGATCTATGCTCTGGAGCCGGTGCAATAAATAGCGCCAACCTTTTGTTGCTGGCAACCAGACAATTAATAATACAAAATGTCATCCAGCCCGTCCCACGCTAAAAAAGAAGGATTCAGAGAAACGCTGACAATAACAAATCTATACACGGGACTTGTTTTAATAAGATTTGCCAAGTTTTAAGAGCCTCGCGGCGCAGCGGCATCGTAAGATACCGTGACATCATTGGTACTGGATTCAATCCCGAAAAATCCGGACGAATAACGCAGTAATTGACTCTGAGCGATACTATGGGCTTACAGAATACCAGCTTAAAATAAACTTATTTCACCACTTTTATTATTTCACCGGCAAGATTACCAGCATAATATTGCACCCGTGGTAGGGACATGATGAAGCATATGCTGACGCACCAATTGGGCCGGCTCGTTCGAAGTAATACCACGGGCTCACAGAGTACACAGCATGTTTTGCAGAGAGAGTAAGGATATCGGAGGACCTTAAAAATATCGCTTAATTAGAGTTAAAAGCCGGCAACACAACCAATGTGCGGACTATCGCGCTGTTGTTCATGGACGACGGTGTTCTCTTACCATATTGGAGACTCACCTGCTCTGTTGTCCGTTATAGAATAAAAAAAAATATAATACACAGCCTGACCAGAATGTATAAGAAAAAAAAGTGCATTTCAGCAAGATTTTAATGCAATGTTGAGCAATCGCCAGGACAGATCTCAGGCGAGCAATTAACACAGGATTCCGCAGTGGAGGGCCGCCGGACGCAATCAAAATAATCACCGCTATTTAACACTTTCCTACCTGGACGCGATAACGCCGATATACTAAGGCGCTTAGCCGATCTCCACTTCACATTATCGACTGCGAGTGCCGACCTGTTGTGTCTTCCTTAGCGGTGCGGCTGCTGGCATTTTTTATTTAATGGAAGACAAGGGCAGGAGGTTCAACTAGATTTGTAAGCTACCATATTCGAGCCTCGCTCTGAATAGGATTTATAATTTAATTCCTAATTGATTCAATGAAAATACTTGACAGTCGACGGCCGAGTTTACCACTGTCTTATCCATGAGAGAGTCATGCTGAAGCATATGACGAAGTACTACATATTTAGTAAAACTTTTATAGAGCGGTACAACGGACTTACATAATACCAGCGTGAAATAGAACTTTACGACGTAAAAAGAAGGCAACACAACCAAAACGCATTTGGTGGGACACGGTTACAGCACAGTTATTTAAATGGGAGCCAACTATTAAAAATATTTTTATATTTTTAATCTACTGCTGACCTTTAGCAGTAATTGGGCCGGCTCGTCCGAGATGATACCACGGGAACACAAAATACTCAGCGTGAAACGGTAGCTTTACTTGAAACGATACTTCTACTGTATGTCGCTGAGTGAGTGAGGATATTGAAGATCCTTTTATTCCGCTTCAGTGGCGTAATAAAGCCTACAATACAACCAAAGCGCGAATTATGGGGCGGTTGTCCATGAGCGGCAGTGTTTTCTTACCATATAGGAGACATGCTCTATTGTCCGCTATACCATTAAAAAATGCTAAGTCAAAAGCAATGATTAGCAACGAAGTACGAGAAGTTTTAACAAACATTTTAAAGAAACAATAAGTTTATCAATTCGTTGTTTTATTTTTATTCCACTCATATGTCGTCGTCCAAAGAACGATTTTACTGAATAAAGTTAGGTGTCACTAGATACCTATGTACCAACCACCTGGTCTTCCATTATTACTTAAATTATATTTTTACAAGCACTTTTATTAATTTAGAACGTTAAACTTCGCTAATTAAGCTATACTTAAACTTACTATTTAAGCTGTCATCCATATGCAAGACACTTTTGGAATTAATTGCTTCGATAATTTTCTTTTTTAAAATAAACGTATACCCAACTGAGTCGCTTAGCTGTTGAAATTTGTTAGATTTAGATGAATGCTTTAGAAATAAATGTTTTTCTATATTTTCTTACATTATACTTGTAAATTATGTATTTCATCTAAGCTGGCTTTTATTCTATCTCAACCAGTTCGCTACATTCTTTGCAATGATACCGTTATTCTATTTCGAATTCTATTACTTATTTACTTAATTTGATACATTTCGCTAACACTTTAACTTTTTTAATAACACTCATTAATTTCTGTTCCATATGAAACTGACTGCGTAGCTTCCGAACCAATACAGCTTGGGGACTTTTAAAAAAAGACCTCACGCCAATACTACGGCTAGCGATGTCCATGAGCGGTAGACCACTTATACTAGGCGATTCTCTTGCGTTCTTTCTTCGTATGCGTTCGGTTTATATATATAAAAAAAAATAACAAAAGCACTCAATCGTGCGGCGTCTTAAAACGGGCCATATCTCGTCCCCGCTCACGAAAGCAATCAGTGAAAAAACAAAGATGGCTGCTGATTTTTTAATGCTGTTAATCTTATTGTGAGGCTGGGTTTAAATTATTAGCAGCCCCTGTGCGACTTTGAAAGTTGGTTCCTTTACGTCTTTTGTTGTTTTTATTATTTGAAATCGGCAATAGTTATTTTTACAATGAAAGTCATCTATTTCATGTGTGAGAGAGACATGCTGAAGCATATGCTGACCGACAAATTCGGCCGGTTAGCCCGATGTGATACCACGGACTCACAGAATGGTGACCATAAAACGGTATTTGTACTCATGTATCTATGTTTCACTGAGTGAGTGAGGATATCGGAGGCCCTTGAATTTATTCTGCTTAAGCACCATGAAAAGCCGGCAACACAATCAAATATTGCGGTGCCGCGGTTTTTTGCCGTATTTTCTATGAGAGAGCAATAGTAATACATTTTATTTTAAGTTTAATTATAGATTTCTATAAATTTAATAGAGTTTAACACTTCGTTAATTTCATATAGATAAATCATAAAAACAAAAAGTTGATCTGACATAGCTGTCATACGGTCACACGACAATTTCGTGCAAAGCGTCACAATTTAACACGTTTCCCAATTAAAAATGCCATACGCGAGTATAATCAAGATGTCATATTAAAAACTGGTGGAGAACGAATTATGTCTAGGATATAATCGTAATAGTTTTGTAATAATGCAACACTTTAGATTCTAGGTCTTCTCAATTAGGTCTAACCGCCCGTTGTACGAACTCAATTGAGGAAAAATCATATTATTGTGAAACTATGTAGTTAGACTTCATCGTATACCAGTTAGTTTGTTGTTTAAGTTTAGTTAATTTGCAGTCTGTATTTTTTAATAAATGTTTGTTACATTATGTTATATGTTTGTCGTATTAAACATTCAGTAATTTTTCGCATGTACTTAATGCTCACCCGTGGGTGGGCCTTGAAGTATATACGCTCGGGGGTGCGTATTGGTTACAGGAGACGTACCAGTTGTGTCTCTTATATGGTAAGAGAACACAGCCGTATCACCAAACGCATCATAGTCCGCACATTGGTTGTGTTGCCGGATTCTTACGCCACTTATGCGGCATTTTTAAGGCTCTCCGATATCCTTACTTACTCAGCGAAACACTATAGAAGCACCGTTTCAAGTACAAGCACCATTTCACGCTTATTATTCTGTGAGCCCGTGGTATGACTTTCGACGAGCAGGCGCCATTAGTGCGTTAGCAAATGCTTTATGCTACAGCTGCTTTTTGTCATACAAAGCATTACGTAAGAAATGTATCAATTTATTAACACGGAGATATTATGCTTGTTAGTTCAATGAGATCCAGCAGATGGCGGTATAAAGTAATTTGTTGAATGTACTACGTAAGCGTCCAAAAGAATATTAAATACAATATAATATATATATTGACATGAAGTTCCGCAAATATGGTATCTAAAATTATTAACTAATTTATTTTTAAAATTATAAATGAATGTATTAATAGTCAAATAATAAGTTAGCGTAATAAAAATACTTGGGTACACAAATATGTAATGGTATTTATTTCATTGTTTTGGTTGGCAATTAATTAAAAATAATATTAATAATTCCATAAGGTGTTTTTTCTGTTTGTTGTACAATAAAATTTACCTTTTCCTAGATGTGCCTTGAATAGAAAAAGATTGCGGAACATTGCTCTAGTAGAATAAAATACAAAACTAATAATCCAGTTGACAGCGGTAAAACTGTTGGACAAATAATTTGTCTCTTGTTAAGTAAAACGTATTGCCAAACGACGGTGCAACGACCTGCATACCAACCTGATCTATGCGATGACAGCACTCCGGCTGCGGTGCGAAGGCGCGTCGGGTGCGGAATCATTTTCTCTTTTGTCAACCGTAAGTGGAAGATGATCTGAAATATACAGAATACTTTAATTTGTTACCTTTATCCTGACTACACTATTACATCCATGGGAGAGCCACTGAAATGCTGACTGAATGAAATGCACTAATTGAGGCCAGCTCGTCCTTAGTGATACCACAGGCTTCTGAAATACCAGTGTGATACAGTATTGGCATAAAGAAGGCCTGAAAACCGGCTCTCAACACTTTTACTGAGGCGTACTATGGAGCGGTATCCTTTCTTTAAATTACATTCGTAATTTTCATATTTCTTCATTTTTTATTGCTATTTTGTGTTTTGTTTTGAAATTGATGATTTCACAGAAACGTGCCATCTTTTAGTATAAAAAAATTAAATTTCTGTTCTAGTACTACCTACTCAAATATTTACAAGCTACACATTTATTTAATTAAAGGCGGGCAACACAATCTAACTAGCGTTGTTACAATCCATCAATCTCCAATTCCGGGTTTATAGAGCAGGTAGCGGCCCGCTCACCACTTGTTCCACAGCCATTATGTAACTACTATGCTTCATTCACTTCCAAGATAGAATAAAAAGGACAAACTCATTTTCGCTTCATTTGCAAACCTGCCTCGTGATTCATTCAACAACTATTTATTTTATAAATTATTTAATTATTCAGACTCTAGATTGTCTGGGCGATAATGTAGTATTAATAGTGTGACAACTTATCATTTTATTCTAATTTAAATCGAAATCTGCGGCTAAGATTGTCCATGGGCAGAAGATGACAGAAGATGACTAAGGCAAAAATGTTTTAACATATAAAATAAACAATAAGGGTGGACGCTAGTTATAGAATAACTATGAATTTTTCCTGCTACTGTACGTAGATTTTAGTTTTGAATCCCAGATTTATTTAATTGGCCTGGTTTATAAATATATCATGTTATAGAAAAATCTTCTATTTGTAGGAAATGTAATAACATTAATAACCGATGGGGAAGAAAGGTTCTCGAGTGGCGACCGCGTACCGGAAAACGCAGAGTGGGTCGTCCCGCCACGCGATGGAAAAACGATCTCATGAAGGTCGCGGGCAACCGCTGGATCCAGATCGCTCAAGATCGTAATAGGTGGGAGTCTTTGGGGGAGGCTGATGTCCAGCAGTGGACTTCATAGGCTGATGATGATGATGATGAATAACATTTGATAAAAATTGACTCTAGTTAATTTATATAAAAACCTAAAATACTCTTATAGTCTGAATATTATCTGACATTAATAACAAGATAAGATTATTTGTCACATTTAAAATGAATAGCCGAAAATAAGCATGTTCGTCTTAATTACCTCATACACACAAGTAAAAACAATCTAAATATTGTAATTTAATAAGCTTTGGAGGTGAATTTTTTTTTTGTTATTGAAATTAATGTTTTCACAACATGTGCCATAAAAAATAATAGAATTTCTCTTAATTTTCAAATTTTCACGATTCTTCTATATTTTGTCATAAATCAAGTAACATAATAAGGAAACAGAATAATTAAATATGATTTTAAAATCAAATCTTAACAATTTCAAAGTAAAACAATCAACTAAATGTACCTAAAAAACTTATGTAAATAAATTTTTGACCACCTGTTGGTTCCAATTATGAACCCTAACCCATTCTTGGACCCGTCAACCGCATTGCTTTGAGAGTTATTTACCGTCAGTTTATGAGATACATTTATTTACATATCTTTGGTAAGGCGGATGATAAAAATTAGAAAATTCAGGATTACAGATACCATACCAAGCCCTATCTGAATGTCGAGTCGTTCTCGAATTGTTTTAAATATATAATGATTCTTGTATATTTTAAAGAAAAGTCGTGATTGCGTTTCTGAAAACAACAACAAAAACAACAATTAATGGCCTATCTTCAGGTTGCAAGTAATTTCTTTATAAATTGTAAATTATTTGAGTTGCACAAGATCACTCTAACTTCGGAACATAATCTGACATCAGATAACATCTTATTACAATAGAGCAGACACTAGCATTATATTCAGCATGGTTTTTCTTTACATATACATAGATTTTATAAATCAATTCTATATGAGCTGACATTTACTCCCCCTGTTAGAAATAATAATCAAGTCGAGAAGAGACGCAGCAATATTTACATGGCATTTAAAAATAAATCACTCGATTCACTTTCCTAAATTGATATTGTAATCTGTTTTTTTATTCTTTGCATATTGAATAAATGAAGACGTTGCTGCCTTCGTTAAATTGCTATCTCGCGACTGCGACGGCATGGAGTCGCTAAGCATTTATTTTCCAAGCGTGAATTGGTAAAGACTGAAGCATTCATATCTTTGATTTTTGTATATTGTTCATTATTTTTACAAATTTAGATTAATTGCCTTATCAAAGATTGAGTAAATAACGTATAAAACTAAAATTTAGCAAGATGAAGCCGCAGAGGAACAACCTACGACAGATTTGTATGGATCAATTCTCATTACAAACCACAAAGAGTGCTAAGCTGTTTAAAATGCGTAGTGATCTTGGACTTTCATCTAAAAACCGCGGGAGAGCCATGCTAAAGCATATGCTGAAGCACAAATTGGGCCGGTTTTTCCCTAGTGATACCACGTGCTCACATAACACTCAGCGTGGAAAAGTTCAGTTGCCGTACACCATTAAAAAATCTAAATCTCAATGCTATTATATCTAAGAACGCCGACGTATATGCATTACATACCAGTACGCATACGTTCTCTTGTTAGGCAAAAGCAGCGAGCAGCGACTGCACGTCTTTCGCAGTTCCATTTATCGCGAATGCCGATACAAAATGGAGTATCACGATACAGGAGCCACTGACTTATGTCGTGGAGGCATTCCTTGTTGATATGTTCATCGCAACAATAAATATCGCCGCTCAATTACCCGTAACGTGTTTGGCAATGGTCGTGCTCTTGTAGAGTTCAAGCCTCTGCATTCATTGGCCCTTGGATGCCGCGACACGCCAAAATGCATGCCACTTGCTATACGCACTTGGTGTTATCAGAAAGTGACAGTATTTCAGACACCTTTATACGTCATTTCAATACTATACGATAGCTGTATTTTTTATGGTATAAGGGACAACGGTGCACGTCTCCTACGAGGTAAGAAAATACCGCCGGACATGCGCAACCGCGCCACATTCCGTGTTTTGGTTGTGTTGCCGGTTAAAGGTTAAATATGCACCTGCGGACGGCAAGGGCTAGAAATGTCCATTGGCCGCTTATCATAGGTGAGCCTCTTGCCTATTTGCTACCGTTTCTATAAAAAACATTCTTCTCATTTGAAGTTGCTTAAAACTATCAGAAATATTGTATGTTCGAATGAAATAATAAAAATCGGACATCTTTTGCCCCAATCCCACGTACTTGGGACCATAACTTATTTAAAAAGCCGCGTCTAAGCACACAATATCACCTATTAGAACCAATAACCGAACACGGCAACACAAACAAATTATAAAATGTTAATCGAAGGGCACCTTTGACTCACAAGCACAATACATCATTGTCAGATGGGAGGCTGTATCTTGGACCCGCAAAGGCCAGCGGACACACAAGCGCTTTCATCTCTTTTTCTTATGACAATGGAAGCAAACAAGCAGCTGGCTCATCTAGGATTAGCGATGAACTAATTGGACACCTGCAGCCCTTGGTGGGCCTCGGCTGCGTTGTCGGCTTTTTTATAGATAGGTAAGCATTTTTTTTGTAGGTCCCCAAGACATTACCTATTTAGTTTTTTACTCTTTTAGTTATAATTTTAATATTTACAAACATCTATACAAATTATAATTTAAAAACACAAGTTAAGATATATGAACATAGTTTTTATATTATAGCTTGATAATACTTAATACTTTCTAGTTAATAACTAAGTGATTAAAAATCGTAATCAAAGTTCTTTTCCGGTCCAATAAATTATAACAATTTAATTTTTATACCGTACCGTTTCACGCTGGCTATCCTATCAGCCCGTGGTATCACTTTGAACGAGGCGGCCCATTTAGTGCGTCAGCATAGGCTTCAGCATGACTCTGCCACGGGTGAGTGCAGAGTATTATCGCAAAGTAATTACAAGATTTAAGCTTCCCAGTGAGCATTGCTCCTAATTTTCTATTAGCGGTGTTCAATCTAAGTTCCCACATTAAAGTGAGACATCACACAAGCTATAAAACGCTGATAGCCTAATCGCATGACCCCTTTCGCCCGTCGGCTAAACTGTGATCAGTATTAATATCGGCAATTTACCTAATCGAATATTATAATATTTCCAACCGTTTAACATACATTGATTAATCGAAACATATAGAAACTTTTATGCTTTTCTGATCAATAATATTTAATTCCACGCTCCGTTCCGGTAGCAGTATAAAAATTAACAGTTGGGTATGGGAGAAACGCCTTTTAGAACTTTGTCTGTACTGCGACTGTTGCTTTACATTCAAAAGACCACATCTAAAAGCCATCTTGGTTTCTCCCTTATCTATATAACTCGTTTACCACTAAATTGCATATCATCCTGTTCATCAGCCTATTAAGGCGTCCAGAATGGAATATTGGGACGCTGATATTCTAGAAACCATTACAAGGCATCAGAAAATAATACCATAAAATTATATTTTTTACTATTATACAAAATTCAAATTGGCAAAACAATTTCCCGACTTTCAATATTGAACTATAAGCAATAATATAATATTAGGATGGACATTATGACGATAAACTTAACATTTCAAATTATATTTTATAATATTTATCTGATATTGGTTGCAGCGACAATGACTTCTATGTATACAATTTCGACAAATACTTACTGGTTTTTTATGCCCTGTGTTCCGGCTTAAAAATAAAATTAATACCCTCAATTACCCATAATTGTAGCTCCATTATTTGGACTTGATTTTTTTTAAATGAAATATTTTTACAAATATCCATAATTGATATATTAAATATTAAAATAAATTAATTATAATCTGGTATGTCGGTCGAGTAGTTTTCGTTACAACATGATATAACAGTTTGTTTAAGCTATTATAATTTAAATGGGGAATTCGATGGAAGCCAATAAATCTATTAATATATTTGAAAATAAAATTTATTTCGTTATTTATAATGCTGACTGGTATTTTGACATAATCGCTGCCATGGATTTTTTATTAAAGATGTAGCTAGAAATTTTTTTTGAGAAAATATTATTATTTTTTAATTCTATAGCGGTCAACGGAGTATGTAGGTCTTCTTCTATATGGTAAGAGAACACCGCCGCCCATGAATAACCCCACCACAGTCCGCGCAATGGTTGTGTTGCCGGTTTTTTACGCCTTTTAAGGGCCTCTGATATGCGCACTCACTCGGCAAAACACAATAGAAGCACCATTTCACGTGGAGCATTCTGTGAGCCCGTGGTGTCACTTCGGACGAGCCGGCCCATTCAGTGCGTCCGCATATTCTTAAGCATGGCTCTCCCATGGGTTTCCGCTATATTATAAAAAAATGTGAAATCTTATAATAAATAAATGATTAGATTGAATTTTAGATTTATCATACATATGCATTTGATTCGACAAAAGAGTCCTTTTGACTTTTCGCACTTAAATTGTGATATCATAATGATACGTTAGTATTGCAAGCGCATATAACAATTAAAGAGATTATTGCGATTGAGTGTGGTTCGCGCCAAAGGGAAATATCAAAGGAGCCATGCCCACGGGCGAGAGCCTGTCTTTATAATTTGATCACATTTGTACCGAGGACAATGCATGCTCAAAGCGTAAGACGACAAGTGAATAAGAACGCCATAGAGACGACTCTCTTCTCTTTAATTTTATGCTTCTTGTATCATATTCTTTGAAATACTTATAATATTTGTGGTAAAATCATATACATTTTACAAAGGAATTTATAGGCAATATTGAAACGTAAGGAATAATGAATCAAAGTTACACAACATATTAAACTCTGAGATGAGTTTAGCTTCTCAACATTGTAAGATTTTTAACGGTTCCTATAAGATACATTCTTTATCTTTCCAACATTAGCAGTATAAAAAAAATGTAATTTATAATTGAGGTACTCATTTATTACATTAATCCAGATTATGTAATCAATATTTACTGAAGCAATCTGTAAACCCAAAATATAAGTACAACTCCACTATATCCTGTCTTCTGAGAAATTGCCCGGGGCGACCGAGCGATCGCTACTTTTTCCTTGACCATAATAAAATGATTCGTATTCACCACACGATTCCTGACCACGCAGATTTGGCCCCGGGTTTCGTACATTATGCCTTTCACATTACCGTACACTCTTTTAGCCGACCACCGAAACGAGGCGAGTTTAATAACACATTTTACAGTTAATATACAATTTATGAGTTAATGTTTAAAACAAACTATTTTTATTATTAATGACCTGTATCTGTCAATAACTATGATTAGATACTGTTTAAGTTATTGAGTGTTTACCAATAAATGTATTTTTTATTGATTTCAATATCACAAATCCTTATTTCACAATCTACAACCATTTTGTATTAAATGACTAAGCAGTACTTTGTTATTGGAGGACAAACAAACTCAAAAGCTGAGATTATAATGAATATAAACTTACCGAGAATTAAAGCAAAAGTACTTCATTTAGAATTCTTCGCCTCTTTAATTCCCATATAAAACTATTAAAAGTTATATACAATAAAGTTTATTTAAAAGGTGCCAGGACTAGTAGTTACTAAGTAAGCATTTTTTTATGAATACGGTGGCAAACGAGGAGGAGGCTCACCTAGAAAAGCGCTTTCAAGGCCGCGTTTGCGTTGCGGCCTTTAAGGGACAGATAAGCTCTTTTTTGATGGTCCCCAAGTGGTATTGATTGTGAAATACCTAATTTTTATAATCACTTTGAAAAGAAGCAAATTTTTCAAATTCATCAGCACCTTATATTACCCTAAAGAACGACCCAAAGCTAGGCCAAAACCATTATCACACAATAAGGCCGAAACGATTACAGACTTATTATAATAGGGAATATTACACGGCTATTGTAATTCTTTATTATATGATCAGCTGTGTGGAGTCATGTTTTTAAAGATTTATTGCTAAAACACTTTTTACATAACGGTGCCTTTCTGGTTATTACTTTTGCTTCTAGAACAATTTCAAACAGCTTATCAAAAAAACCCTCAACTAAAATTAAGTATTAGAAAGTTAAATAAAGCTTTTAATATTAAAATACAAATGCACAAAGCATATAAAAGTATCATTAAATATTTTATTTAATATTGAATCTAAGAAAAACTCATCTATAAATAATAGTAAAATAATAGTCACTGTTATTTCAACATCGCCAAAGACAATGGACAATATTGACCCAGTTAAATCGTTGCTAATGTGTAAAAACTCAATAGATATCCTACCCATGGGAGAGCCATGCTGAAGCATATGCTGACACACAAATGGGGCCGGCGCGTCCGAAGTGATACCACGGCCTCACAGAATATTCAACGTGAAACGGTACTTGTACTGTGTTTCGCTGAGTGAGTATATCGAAGGCCAAGCGCGGACTGTGACGGCTTGAGATATTCGTCTGCTCCGTTCTCCGCTATACCATAAAAAAACTTTAATTTTATTCAAAGTGACTTCTCCTTGTATTGTATCTACTTATTATATTGCCACAATAGAATCTTTATTGCAATGCAGTTATTTCAGTGAGAAACATCTCCATAAAACTCCATACAAAAAGTGCGCATTAAAAGATTCCATTGTGATGCCGGACTGCATTGGCCTCCGGAACAATGAAACCGATAATTTAACAAATTTATTCAGGCCAATCGAGCTTTTGTTTAAGTTAATGAGGGGTTACCGAATCGCCATTACTTTATAATGTCCACACTCGTTTCGTGAGCGTTTTTCAACCTGATTTTAAGCTATCGCAATTTACAGCCACGCTAGCTACCTCATGTGGTGTCGTTGATGCCATTACATTAATAGTCCGTGTAAAATAATAATATGTATTGATTATTTGAATAGTAGCTGTGCCTGGGAATAATATCATCTTTCAAATACATTTTACTGTTTGAACATTTTGATATCTTCGTAGCTAACTGGTTTTATCCCATCACAATAGCTTACAATAAGCTGATAACCTCCCGAGAAGATAATAACATAAACTCAGATGGTAAGGTTCTTTGTAGGGACCGCGATAAAGACCACCTCCACTGTACATGGAGGCGTGGACCTTGGTTGGCCAGACCAAGACCACGGTGAGCTTTCGACCGGATGTTCATGCAGCCCATGACCTCGCGACGGGCCAAACCGAGGTTCTTATCTCGTACTAGACGTCTTTGCGCTAGTCGCGACTAAAACTCGAACTCACGGCAAGCCTTCGGCTCGCCCCCTAAGACGGTATGGCCGGCAGCAAATAGCCATTAAAAAAAACTGGTTTTATAAGCCTACTACGAAGATAAGAGATATCGGGTTCGAAGTAAACATTTTTCCTGTTAAAAACATTTATGCACAGACATACAGTTTAAATTATTGGGCTATATATAGAAAGTAATTATTTGCGAGCCTTATTTAAAATAGAATGGGCCTTCACACTGCTCTGTTGTTCGATAGCCATCGCAAATTATAGTACCCATCAACAGATGTGCGACTGTTTACAATAGAGGTTGGTAAAAATTGCGCAATACAAAAACATTCACAAACTTTTTTAAAATTTATACCATAGCTAACTGTATTAATTATAATTTTTTGTAATAATGTAATAATTATTAATATAATTTTGTTTCTACTGTTCCCACTGACTGTCATTTGATTTAATATTTATTTGTTTCTAATAAAATAATAACGTTCTGATTCACCTGACTCTAAACCACGCTCACTAATATAAAATATTATATTATAAAAATATCTGATTTATGATGCAGGACACAAATTGTCCAACATTTTAATAAGTTAATAAGTTTTACACGTTAATAAGGGCGTGGCTATAGCTAGAGCTTAAGTTTATTAAGTTACCCCATTTACACAGTTAAGTTTCTTGACAAAACTTAACTGGGTTTTAGTTATGTGTTTACATTCTTTTGCACATTGAAATGAAGAATTGGATCCAAATTCTAATTGATAGTAGGAATCCATAAAGGTCACTTCGACATTATTTTTTTTACGAAAATAGAGACTCATAACCCTTTGCCCACGGATACCCCCAGAGCTTGCAGTGACGCGATGCGTTTTATTATACTGTAGGAATATTTTAATTTCTTTCTTCATTTCGTATTCTGCACTTGGGAAGTCAATGCAAAAATTAGTTAAATATTTTACAATTTTCAACAACCTATGTATTTCAAGCACCAATGGTAACACAACTCGAGAATACATTACATATTTAATAAATTTTACAAAAAAAACCATTCATTAATCAGAGCGTGCTTTCTTAAATGATATTTTTAATCTGAACTAAAAATTATACATTTTAGTTACCATTACCATATACATTTTGGTCAGTAATGACTTTTAATATCGATCCGAAGTGAAATTACACGTTACAAATAAGTAATTACCGCGGCCATTCTTACGCGACGCAGGAACGCGAAGCGACACACTTTCATCAATCATTTGGCGGCGCAAAGGGGAAACGCGAATTCGCCGAAAGCCTTTCAAAAGAACATATTGTTGTTCGCGGATAAACTTTTTGGAGCGCTCGTAATGTCGGCTCGCTTTTGATTATGACCTTTTCTCGATCGACGTCAATATCAGGTTGGTGCTGTGTCGATCGAAGCCATTCAGACGTGAAAACTTATGTTTGAGCAGCATTACACATGTTAAGACGTTAAGACATATGACATAAAATATTTTATTTTTAACGCTGTGACAAGAAGCAATAACCTAACATTTTCAATACCAGCGTGAAACAGTACTTGAAGTGTGTTTAGCTGAGTGGGTGAGGTTAACGCTAATTTATATCGCTTAAGCGGTGTAAAAGTACGGCAACTCAAGCTAATTTGAATTCCAATTTCCAAGTTTGAATCACCAGTTTTCGCTGGCCCGTTGGGCCTGAAAATTCGATACATTAAAAACATTACCCTCCATTTTATCAGTTGGATAAACAGTAATCAAACAACAAAATTTCATGAAAATCTATCCGGCCCTTCTTGAGTTACTTAAGTGTTAAGTTACTTAGGTGTATCTAACTTTAAGTTAAATATTTGTCACCGTGATTGTCATTGTTAGTTGTCAAAATATTTTAACCTAAGTATGCAGTGATGTAGAACAAGTATTAAGATATTATTCGGTTGGTAAAAACACATAGAAATCCGGGCATAAAAGCTAAGTGATTTGGGAATCGACATTGTGAATATTGCATTAAATTTCGTTTATTTTCGTACAGAGAATTTTTTTTCTTAACTGTATCGTGCAATTAATATAAACCATTATAATATTTTATATGCAATTAATTTATAGACAATTAATTGCAATTTCATGCCAGATGTAGAATAAAACTCCAATATGTTTCTCTGTAAATAAAGTTAGCAATTTCATTTAAGTATATCGAGTAAATATCATACAATCAAATAATATTTACACGAGTAACCAAAAATCTGACCTGTAAAGAAAGAAACGATAATCAACGTTTATAATTATCACCTCTCCATTTATATAACGTAATATTAATTAATTAAACTAAAAGATAATTATTATAACATTTTATGAACAGAACACTTTTTTTATTTATGTTGAATAAAAATGTTTAATTTCATTTCATAATTGTAAAGAAAATATATTTCTTTATTATCTGGCTGGTATAGCATCGTATAAAATGCCACAGAAGTCATGCAAAATACGGATTGTTTTGTTAAAAGTAAAATAGAGATAGTAAGATGACAAATCATTTAAGACTTTGTAATTGTGTTGTATAACATTTCTAAATAAATACCAAAATAAAATAAAATTTATATTTTAGATCAACACATGGTGTACTTTATTTAATTTATAATCCGTAAGAAAATTAGTCTTATATAAATATATTGAGAGCCTCGTAGCTAAATGATTTAATAATTCTACCATGAAGCGAGAGGTATCGGGTTCGAACGCTATTTACGTTTATTTGGTCTACGGAAGGGCTTGACAGTAGCCAGCAAGTGTCTTAATAATGTCGCATCCGTGGAAGAGCCATGCTGAAACATATGCAGACACACTAATTGAGCTGGCTCGTCTGAAATGATACCACGGGCTCACAGAATACTCAATGTGAAATGGTAGCTGTAATTGAAACAGCGCTTCTACTGTATTTCTTTTAATGAGTGAGGATATTGGTGGCCCTTAAAATTCCGCTTCAATGGCGTAAAAAGCCTGCAATACAAAAAATGCGTGGTCTGTGGCGCGGTTGTCCATGGGAGGCGGTGTTTTCTTCCCATATAGAAGACCTGCCTGCTCCGGTATCCGATATACCATAAAAAATAAAAGATAGTATTATTCTTTTATGTGAAAATAAAATCTATTTGTTCACAGAACTCAATTCTTTTAAATCAATAATATTACGCTAAATACAAAAAACTAAGCCAGTGATTGTCTCTATTTGACAATGATTCTGATATTGTGTCTCGAGTGGCACAGTGGCAGTAGGCGCTCTCAATATATGCCAACGCAAATGCAATACAGCAGGTAGATAGGTACCTTCTTTTCATAAATATATATAGATTCTTGTTCTACAAAATGAATCCCAGACACGAGTGAAATTAAAATTATGAAATAAGTGAGAAATAATAGAACGGCCGATGAAATATGTCTAAAAGGGATGGTTGCTCTGAGCAGGTCTGTTTGCCCCGAGCAAGGCTCGCCACCGGTAGCTAAATAGCTTGTTGGGTGCCGGAGAAATTTATACTCCATTAATATTGTAATTATTTGAAAGCCATTTCACGTCCGTAACTGTTTCGGCTTAAGTGTTAAAATAACGCCGGCTTATTTACATTTTGGGTAAATTTATCTTTTATTGGACTAATGTTTACTTTATTATTTTTATTTTATTTATTTATTATTATTATTATTAGGAAATTCATTTTTTTTTACTCAATAATATATCAATTGATTATTCTTCGTATATATATTTTATATTACAATTTTCATGCTTCATTCACGCTGAAGTTCTGTGAGGCCGTGGTCTGCCATGCTGAAGCATATGCTAACTGTTTATATCAATTCGAAGTGATACCAAAGGCTCACAGAATACTCCGCGTGAAACAGAACTTTGCGCTGGATGAGTAAGGATATGTAAGAATATCTTTGATATTTTACCGCATAAGCGGCGTAAAAAAGCAGCACAATCAAGTGCGAATTGATACGCGGCTGTCCATGGGCGGCGCTGATCTCTTACCATAAAGTTGACCCAACTATACCCGCTATACTATAAAAAATGAAGAAGTACTGCTGAGTTGATTAGAATAAAATGTAGTCGTTCAATCTGCGCAAGACATTAAAGTTAGCCAGGCTTAATAGTAGCGTACAGTTAGCCGTGCTTGCGCAATGGAATCGTTCGCGCGGTAATGCGGCGCCGGCGCACCGATTATGAGCTTCACGTCCATCATGAATAATGACCTATTGTGTTACTCGATAATTATTTATTTCGATTCGCGATAGATTGAACTATTTATTACTTTCCTATCTCAACGGTCTTTTTTTATAGTATAGCGGATAGCGGAGCAGGTGGGTCTCCTATATGGAAAAAGAAAACCGCCGCTCATGAACAACCGCAATATAGCCCGCGCATTGGATGAATTGCTGGTTTCTTACGCCGCTTAAGTGCAATTTTTAAGGGCCTCCGAAATCCTCACTTACTCTGCGAAACACAATACATATTTCATGTTGAGCATTCTGTAAGCCCGTAGTATCACTTCGGACGAGCCGGCCCAATTAAAGCGTCAGCATATGCTTCAGCATTCAGCATGACCGAAACTCCTCCAGCCGTTTAGAGCTACATCATGATAATCATATATGCCTGAAAATTGATATGAGCATCATTTTAACCACAAATAATTGTAAAATGTCCTGTGACGTTTTTTGGCACAATAACACAATCTTAACTAAACAATATTTTAGTTAGTGCAGTATTTTTTTTAAAATTATATTTGTCACGCCTAGATATAGATTGTTAATTTACTTGTTCTAACTTAATAATAATAAAGATTTGAAATAAAAAAAAGGTATTTTCTATTATAAATTGAAATTGTTATAAAGTAGAGTCAGTATTGCCTTAAACTGTTAAAATGTTAAACGTAAATTTCACTCGTGGGAGAAACATGCTGAAGCAAATGCTGACGCCCTAATTGGGCCGGCTCGTCCGAAGTGATACCACGGGCTCACAGAATACTGAGCGTGTAATAGTTGTACTTGAAACGGTTCCTCTACTGTGTTTCACTGAGTTAGTAAAGATATTGGAGGCCCTTGAAAATACCGCTTAAGTGGCGTGAAAGCCGGCACCAGAGCCAATGCGTGGAATGTGGCGCGGTTGTCCATGGGCAACGTTGTTCTCTTACCATGTAGGAGACAACTCCGTTGTCCGCTATAAAATAAAAAATAATAATTAAGCTTTATTAAAACTAACAACAGTGTACTTCGTATTGTAATAAAGCCTCTTGCAATATGAATTAATAGCTCACGCAACACCATTACTTAGCTGCTTTGCGCCATTAAATCAAGCTGAAGCGCCATTCTTCTGTTATTCCTACTTTTTCTTTGTTCTTCGATAAAATAGAATGTTTATTTAGCTCCTGGTCCGTCAATTCCGCAGATATTTTCTAAGAATTAATATTTGAATATTTAAAACTACCTTCATTGAAAAAACATGTAAATTGTTGTGTTTTATATGTAAGAGGGTATACGAGATAGAATCTTTATATTTAAGATATTTTTGATTTACCTATCGCCATTCTTGGATAACTGGCGCTATTCTGGCCATACGTATATATAAGGCTTAAGAATATTATATAATATAATTCCTAAGCTCTTATGCTTTGATCTATGATAAGGCGAGTCTTCTATTTAGTTTAAGGAGACCGCCGCCCATGGACTACCACACCACACGTTTCTGTGAGTCCGTATTACTTCAGATGAGCTGGCCCAATTAGTGCGTCGGTATATGCTTCAACAAGGCTCTCCCACGGGTGCGACAGTTGCCAGGCTACTATCAAACCCTACCAAAAACAGAACACATTAAAGTCTAAATAGAACTCCGAAGGTTGTTACCACAAAATTATCTTAACGGCGACAGTTTTGGTGTGTGCTAAATGTAATAAATAAAATTAAGAAAAGGCCAAAGCGCAAACATTCCTCCGTGAAGTTAACAGTTATCTCATAATAGAGTTAATCAAAGCTCACATAAGAGTAAACCTGTCAGTTGCAATAAATAAAGTTTACTTACAATACATTCTCACAAAGGCTATTGTCGTAATTCCCTTGTAAGGGTCCGTTCACATTTTATGGTTACTTTAGGGCCACATAAATCCACGTGTGAACATCTCGACAATTAACTTGGATTAAGTTTAGCTTTTTATGTTAGTTTATCTAGCTTACGCAAGCCTTTTCTTTATTCTATAGCGGACAACGGAGCAGGTGGGTCTCCTTTGTGGTAAGAGAACACCGCCACCCATCACCAACCGCGCTACACTCCACGCATTGATTGTGTTGCCGGCTTTTTACAGCGCCTAAGCGGCACTTTTAACGGCATCTGATAGCCTCACCCACTCTCGCTTTATAGTACATATTTAAAACCATTAAGCTACTAAGCTCCAAGTTAGAAGAGTAATTATATACGTATCACTTATGTCTGTCAACTTAAGGTATATTCTTTTCTTTCGCTGTCTATTTTTTGTTTATTCTATTTCTATATCTATATATATATATATATGTATATATATATTTATTCAAATTTTCCATCATATGTCAAGTATTTTTGAGATATCGTGGTACATATTGGCTTAATAATGATTTAAATTTAAAATCCAATATATACCTATTTATTTACAATGAAATGACATGACCACTTCCGAACGTCTGTCCGTTTTTACAAAATGTCCATGAACACGCCCCAATCTGAAAAATCCTGATTGTAAAAAATCAGCGCTGCCCATGGTTAACCTCACTGCAATCCTCTACAAAAATAATCCTTACTCACTCTACAAAACGTAGTAGATACAATTTATATTTCACATTAGCATTCTAAATGCCCATGGGCTCCAGACGAGTCGGCCAATTTACTGCGTCAGCACATGCCCCGTTTCTCACCTTTTCCCCACTGAGAACACATGTTCAAAAGGCTTTACTGATTACTTTTAATTTAATATACAATGTTATTTTTCTTCACTGTCATTAGTTGTTGTAAATTAAAAATCAAAATTGAAATGCTCCAATCATACGACACAGAATAGGAATCCAAAACTAGAGAAAATACCCACCCAGCCAATAAACTGATGGAATAAAATACATATTAGAATTATGTAGCTTAAAACATATCTATAAAACCTCTTCAGAGTGAATTTTATCGTTTCTTAGTGTGTCCTTGACGTATGATTTTAACGTGACATTGATGATTTTGATTTTTAACATTAATGTGCATATTTTTAGTTATTTTGGATTTAGTAAATTATATTATCATTCATACGATGAAGTAATGGATATATATATTATTTTACTTTTTTTTATTTTTTCAATTTAAATAAAGTCAATAAAATTATTTAATATATAGGATTTCTTGTTCTGTGTCGTGTAATGTGTTCTATGATTTTAGCGGTTTGACTTGACATTATTTCTTTTAATTTATGTAATGTAATTATAGTGTAATGTAATAAAATGGAAAAGGTAAGTAAAAAATGCTTTAAATATTGTTTCAACGTTAGATTAACACAATTTCGTTTTTTATTTTACAATAACTAGAATTTTTGAAGATATAAGTCATTGTAAAATTATTTAAATCTTTAATTACATAAATTTAGATTACATACACACTTACGAATATATGTAAAGACAGAATATAATTTTCTACCGCAATACCACAAGTATTTCAAGAAAGGAGTGTTTTGCGTATTTCTTATTGTAAAAAGCTTGTGATGTCGTATGATTTGTATTAGTTTACCTATTACATAATAAATTCGCTCTGCGGATGTGTGAGTGTTCAGTAATTGATATTGCGTGTGTGGGGGTGCGTGTGATGTAACAGGCTGTTTATTTGTCAGTGCGCCGACGCACAATAATCGCTACTTGCATGCTTGGCCAGCGATCTCTGTGGAGCTGCTGCGTTCACTATTCTACGTTCTATACTAAAAGAAAAACTTACAACGATGTATATAGTGTCTCATTCAAATCAGTATGGAAAAGTCTGAAACTAGAAGACATACGAAGATGTGTTCTGAGGAATCATGTCTTCGATTTTATTAAGAAGAAAAACTGCATTCATTCATTTAAAAGAAACTGTACTCAGCTCTGAAATCAAACCCAGTTGTTTTGTAAAAATAAACTTACATTATTTCTTTTTAATTATCAGTTGTTTATGTATTGAGAATAAATGGCTTTATGAAGGTCTAAAATCAATGTAATGCATTATTTTCACATACTCTAATTTAGGTCCTCATAGTGACCACCATTTTATTCAATACGTTTAGGTAACGATCGTATCTTATAATTTTCATCTTATGAGACAGCCAATATAAACATATAATACACTTCTTTTAATTTTTTAATATTGGGTCTCCTATATGGTAAGAGAACACCGACGCCCATCACCAACTGCGCCACAGTCCATGAATTGATTCCCGGCTTTTTACGCGCTAAACGGCTATTTTAAGGGCCTCCGATATTCTCACTCACTCTGTGAAACACAGTACAACTCCTATTTCACGCTGAGTATTCTGTTTCATTTTAGTAAAGCTTCTGGATTCGCTCAACTTAATTTGCTGATTCCACAGAGTGGAAATGCGTGGAATAAAATGCCTTAAAAACATTCAGCTGTGGGACGAGTTGTAAAATGTTTGATGTTAAAATATATAATTCCTTAGGGGCCGACACTCAAACCGAGTCAATTCAGTTCTCTGCATAGCATCGGATGTCTAGAAAGGTGGCAACAGCTCCGTATAGATTGCGGATTGCAATTAGATTGTCAATGGACAAGTGTCGTAGGACCCGTTTGGTTCCGATGTTGTGGTTAAGAAATATTGCCACAACTATAGCTACACTAATAATTATCAACGGGTTTTCTTCTATTTGTATCTACTTTCTTCGGTCGTTGCACTGATTGCTAATGAGGCTGAGAAAAATAACCGCTCATCGAGACGTTCTAGGTGATCTGGCTGTTAGGAAAATTTAAGTTTCAAACTTTTCTTTGCCAAAAGCGATACAATTTTAATACAATAATAGTGTTTTTGTAGGACAAAAATCGCAAAGGAGAAGAAGGTTCACCTAGGATAAGCACTCCTCCGCCCACGGATATCCCCAACCCTTGCAGACTCAACAGTGCGTTGTCGGCCTTTTTGGGACAGGAACAGGTACGCTCTTTTTTCTAAGGCCCTCAAGTCGAAAATGTCAGAGTTTGTTGTAACTAATAAGTTTTTATTGTAGTTTATTTTATATTTTTTATATTGTTTAATCTAATGTCTGCCTTTTGGCTTCTCCAGAATAATACCACGGGCTCACAGTATACCAGCCTAAAGTAGTTGTAGTGTGCTACGCTGAATAAATGTGAATATCGAGCATCTGTACTTCTATCATTGTATTTATTATGAACTCTTCTGGAACCTCAGCAGAGCATTTGGTACATATCATTTTTTAGTTCTAAAATAATATTATAGACTCAAGAACATACATATCAGACGGCGTAAAAACTACTTTTATATATTCTTTCACCTGTCATACCTGGTGATTTATCATAAAGAATTTCTTAGTGTATATATTTGTAAGTTAAATAAAAATTATTTATTTAATAATACTTCGTATATACGTAGCGTATGGGGTTCGCGTTTCTAAATCTCTCTCTCCGCCATGCACAACCTAATACTACCCAATTTCAATTGGAAATGTAATCAAAGAAATTCTCCGAGCACCAATAAAACTATACAAATTGAATTCCTCTAATGCTATTTACATACGACCACACAGCATGCGATCGATCCCATACAAATCATTTTATTGTTTCGAATGATATTGTGATTACACGCGTCCGTACGCGACTGGATTACGCGAAAGGCGGCTCCGCGAAAGATCATGTGGATGCACCTTTTCTTTATACCTAATAAAGCAGTAGCAAGTGAATTGTTTCACTATTAAATGTTACAAATAATACGGACAATAAGCATTTGTTAAATAAATACATTAGAATAATTAACAAGTGGAAATATGGCTAAGAAATTATATTATTTTGGTAAAACTTTATTAACTGATGGGCGTTAAAAACCGGTGCTCCACTTTGGTGGTGCTTTTTGTTGATGGCGCCATTTTTCTTCTATATTTGTGTAGTTCAATAGAAACGTATTGTCAAGTAAAATATGTTTTCTCTTTCCGATTTAAAAGTATTATTTAATAAAATTTGTAAGATGTAAGAAAAACATACTTACGAAATTAGCAAATTATTTTATTGGATCAAAATATAATTTTAGCAAAACATATTTAAATAAGTTACGATAAAACAAAACCCTTTCCCTTCTTACAATAAAAACAGACATTAGAAACAAATTAATATTAAAAATAAAGATATAAATTATTGTCAAAATTAGAAAGTATTCCTTAAATCTAGATCTATTTACGTTCTAAATTCAATCGCAAAACGGAATGGAAGAATCGTAAGAGTGATCAGTAATAATGGGCCGCGCTGCGAAATTGTCGGGCCGGCGTCGGCGGCTCCCACTCTTACGGTACCGAATGGAAATTGACCGTTTGTACAACAAATCGCTCCATTTCATTGACTGCACTATCATTCCGTGTATCAATCTCGTGTCGGAGGCGTGTTTCTGATGTAGCTGCGCTCCGTAACATATTCCCGCTATTACGCAGATGTCAAATGCAAACAGGAAGCTTTATTACACGATTTCTTTGCATTACAATGTATTTGATTACTAGGTAACCTCATCATCATCATTTTGCACCCTTGGGAGAGCCTTTCTGAAGCATATTCTTTCGCATAAATTGGGCCGACTCGTCCGAAGTGACATCACAGGCTCATAGAATACTCAGCGTGAAACTTGTACTGTACTGTGTGTTCGGAGAGTCCGGATATCGGAGGCTATTAAAGTGCCACTTAAGCGGAGTAAAAAGCCGGCAACACACAGGATGATATGGGAAAGCACAATTCTAAGCCGGCGCTTCGCGGCACTAGGTAACTTAACAAATATTAATTTTATATCCGTATCATCTCTGTGCGTTATGCATTAACTAAGCATTTTTAAGATGCCCTATAAGATAATAAGAAATTCGGTCTTTGAAAGGGCTCGGTATTGGACGTTCGGGTGTCCTAACACTGTCGCACCCGTGGGACAGCCAAGCTGAAATATATATTCTGATGCCCGCTCGTCCGAAGTGATACAACAGGCTAACAGAACGTTTAACGATACTACTTGTGCTTGTGCTTCGCTGAGTGAGTGAGGATATCGGTGGAGCTTTAAATTAAACCGCCTAAGTGGCGTAAAGCCAGCAAACACCTGCTTCGTTGTCCACTATACCATAATTTTTTAAATCTATTGGCTAATCTATAATATAATATGGCTAGAACAAAATTGTTGACCCGCCCGCGTACAGCTATAAAAGCCATTCTGGCCAACAGCGTTTTGAAAATGTATACATATTTGCTCGCGGCCGTACCTATATATCTAATTGAATACATTCTAACGACACAAAGCACTTAAATCTATGTCTCTCAGATAAAACATCCCATTTTCCTCGGCATACACATGCAAATCATGTTTCACTCACTAAATCGATTCCATTCGGTCATTCATTCCTTCTTCCTTTAATCAATCACGAACGAAATGGATCTCGGTTGCCCGAAGTAGTTTATCTTTGACACTTATCATTGCCGTATGTTTAATTCAGCATTTTGGGATATTTAAGTTATAATATTGGAATTATTATTTCATATTACAATGAAGAAGTCACTCACAGAATACTCAGCGTGAAATTGTAGGTGTACTTAAAACGAGGATTTCAGAGGGCCTTAAAAATGTCTCTTACGTGTCGTATAAAGTCGTCAACACAACTAATGCGTGGACTGTTGCGCGGTTGTCCATGGGCGGCATTTTTCTCTTACCATATAGGAGATCCACCTATTTATTTATCCGCTGTCCCAAAAAAAAAATACTATAATTCATTTACAATAAGTTGTAACTAAGATTTTAACGAGCAAGGATACCACAATAAATAGTATGTAAGGAAAAATCTGTATTTAATTGAAAGCCACTTACTCCCTTCCTATGAGTATCTTAATAAGTAATGTCACTGACTATCCAGATCCGAGAAGAAACTCGCTTTATCCTACGATACAAACACACAGACATGCTATAAAATCTCCAAAGGCACATAGAAGCAAGCGATACGTGCCGAGTGGCGTATTAGAAGCACATTCTAGAAGAGCGTCCCGCAATGAAATACAAAGCGCCGAGATAAGCCGCGCTCCCATTCGAACGGAATCGTCAAATACAATAACGTATGCATTGATAAAGCGCCATTACAGGCTCTATCTTACGTGCATAACAGTAAAATAAAAATTATCTTAGAAACACCCGTACGTTTCAACCATGTGTCTTTAATATATTGTAATTCCATTCAGACAGGCACGTCCTCGATGGCTCTGGGGCCCCGATCATACGATCTGTAGTTTTGGAAGTTAAGTCTCACTCTCGGTGGAAATTTTATTATAGTATTGTAAGGTAGTGTATGTGAATCTTGAAAAAGCCACTACTTTCTGTAAAAACATCAATTTATAGGATGAGTTTAGTACTAGACTAACTCCTATCCTATTACTAGACACATCATTGCGATTGTACTTTAGTAATACTCATTCACAGAATCTATAGTAAATAAATTGTTTGTAAAAAGTTGAATAAAAATTTTAAAAAAATCCGTTGAAAATTATTCTCCCTAAAAACAGTGGAAAACGAGCAGCAGGGATAAGCGGTCATCCGCCCAGAACCACACCCAGCTTCTGCGAGGCCGCGGGTGCGTTGCCGGCGTTTTAGGGAAAGGTACCTTCTTTTTTTGAAGGTATGTAATTCTACAGAGTCGTGGTGCATAGTACAAAATGCTTTAAAACGGATATTTCTCGGAATTCGTCCCTGTCGCCTTCTGCAATATAATATCTGGATTGAAGGGGAAATGTTCCCACGTAAGCGGACTAATACGATATATGTCATTATGGAAATGATAATTAAGTAAAAATACCAGCTAAAGTGCTTTGTGGAGGGGCAGGTGTGTTGTTACAACGAGATTTCCATGAATTGTGAATTCCGGTGGTTCGTGAGGAGAGATGTGCCAACACGGGTACCTTGCGATGCATTCTTCATTCGAACAATTTGATGTTTAGGAAAAGAAGTGTATAGTGAATAGCTTAATCATAAGAGGTCGTCTATTTGGCTCTATGTAAAAACAGAAAAATTTGGTTTAAATTGAATCTACAAATTGTTCCAATCAAAATAAGTTTTAATGTGACGGTGTATGTCTCTTGTTTAGTATTTAAACTTTATAACAAGAGAATTTTGCATAATATGTATGAGCTGCAATTCCATACTAAAGTTTCTAGAGTTCATCTCTTCAACTTTTTAATTGGAAGTTAAATTGAATTAAAAATTGCTTAATCTTTTTGCACCTCAAACACATGTAAATTTTTTTATTTTTTTTACACTCAAAACTCAGTACACGCAGATACCGTTTCACGCTGAATGTTCAGAAGTTAATAATTAAATCGATACGCGTCCGAAGTCGCGAATAAAAGCCAGTATATTCATTGGTTTTCCTAAAAGCCAAATGTGCCGTATTGTTAATTGATTAATATTATTAACTTAATCATACTTTTTAAATGCATAAGAGATGTATAAATTATGCAGATTGGATCGTTTAATGTGCCATAACTTATGCTATGAATTATGTAAAATGTAAATTAATACTATGGCTAAAAATAATTAGAAATATTTTTTCTCGGCCTTATATTGAGTATAATAATTCTGATCTGAGATTATGTAGATTTTGTGACTGAATTTCGATCTATGGTAGGAATGATTCAAATTAAAAATTTCATTTTCATATACTGAACTGAATTGCAAAGAACCGGTAGGTAAATTATTGTATATTCAAAAATAGCGGACAACAGAGTAGGGGTGGGTCTCTTATATGGTAAGAGAACCATCGCCCATGAACAGCCGTGCCACAATCCTCGCATTGGTTGTGTTGCCGACTACTTACGCCACGTAAGCGGCATTTTTAAGGGCCTCCGATACCCTCACTCACTCTGCGACACGCAGTACAACTACCATTTCACACTGAGTATTCTGTGGGCCCATGGTATCACATAGGAAGAGTCGGCCCAATTAGTACGACAGGATTTGTTTCAGCATGGCTCTCCCACGAGTACGACATTATTATGACATTCGCCCGACCACTGTCAAGCCTTTCCAGAGACCGACTAAAGTATAAATTAAATTATAATTTATATATGTCCGGACCGGTAATTATTTGTATAGAAAGTATTATAATATTAAATCAATTTTATTATAAAATGTAAATAATTCGAACCTGACACCTCTCGTTTTTTGGTAGACTTATTAAACCATTTAGTTACGAGGTTAACAAAAAAATGTTTTTTTTTAATTCAAGTATATTAATATGTACTTTATATTTTTTTCTTGTAAATTTGAGAAAAAGGCTCCATTAAGGCAAACTAATAACAAAATAATAGCATTTTATAATGCTATATTAACAGCATGAAGTAAGTTAAATTTCGTTCAACAATTATGTAAGCTAATTGAGAAATTAATATAGTTTATTAATTTCTCTAATCTCCTAGCGGGACACGTATTACGGGTTGTAAAAAATAATAATTATCGTCACCCGTTGTGAATGTTTTTCTAATAAAGTATCACTAGCTGAGATGTTTTAACGGTTTCTGGGAGATCATTATACTGCTCAAATTAGTATTAATAATTCATTGTGTATAGTGGCAGACATTTATTTTGTTTATTATATTATTGTAATAAATAACATTTCAATTATAAGACTAAATCGTGACACATATTCCCTTGAGAAGATATTTAAAAAAATTAACCTTGGTAGAAAAAAGTAGAGTTATAAAAGTTTTCTTATGATGGGTTTTGATGCAGTCTTGATATATTTGCTGAACGATCTTGTTATCTACTGTTAGCTATCTTTTATTATTATGTTTTATGTAATATCAAGTAACGGAGCAGGTGAGTCTCCTATAGGTATGGTAAGAGAACACCGCCGCCTATGGGAAACTAAATTTTAAACCAATCATTAAAAAAAGGATTTTTGAATTGATTGGGCGTAGGTTCATTCTCATGAACCATGCTGACGCACTAATTGCACCATTTGGAGTGATGCGAGGGCTCATAGTAATTCTCAGACTCAAAAACAACCTGACAAAATTGAAGCGGTTGGTGCATATTATGAGCCCCGTTGTCTTCAGCAGACTGTCCGAACGATTAAGAATGCCAGGTGGTTGCTAGAGATGTTCTGAATCGTGAAAGATTTGTTCAAACTCCCAATTATATAGAACAAATAAATATATCTAATGAATGTAAATAATAACTTATAATATAAAATGTAACTTTTTTTAAAATAAATGTCTTGTATAGTAAAATAGCGGGGTACAAGTTCAACTTGTATTGTGATTTACGCCGTCTAAGAGAAGAAAGGTGTAAAAAGCCAACAATTGCATAATGTGACTGTCCATGGGCGCTGGTGATCTCTAACCTTTACGTTTTACGATCTGTTTATACTTTGTTATAATTTACGACTACTGGGATCGTTTTAATATCAATTATCGAGACGACATATTGCGAGATATTTTTTTTCTAAATATTAACAATTATAATGAAATGACATGCAATGTTTAGCGAGCGCTCCGTGCGGGTTTTATTGCTTTGAAATTGTCATAGGGGCTTGTGTCCTTTGTCGATATTTTGATTGAATATCGTATGCACAATCGTAAAATCGATATTCTTGCTAATTCGATAGAAGCCGGTATTGAGAATTCTGAATAGAAGTGTATTAGGCGCGGGAATATGCTTCTCGGTAGCCGCAATAAAGAGATTTGCACAAAGGAGGTTATTATTGAAGCAATTTAGAATTTATGAATTATTATTTTACTATATGGACAACGATCTGGAGGCTCATCTAGGATAAGCAGTCCTCCGTTCATGGACACGCCAAGCCCTAGCAGGTGCGTGGATGCGTTGCCGGATAGAGATTTAGTCTTTAAGAGATACGCTCTTTTTTGAAGGTTCCCAAGTTGTATTGATGTAGAAACCTCTCTGCTGGCAGCTGCTCAATTATTTATCTCAAAGTACCACCAATTTCAGATTAAATTGAAAACATTTACATATAGAAGGTTTTATTGGGTATATTAAAGCTTAAAGTGATTAATATTCAGTTAAAATGGTACAAATTATACAGTGGGTTTGGTATAAGTGTGATAATGCATTCGATTCGGTACCGGAAGATCGCATCGTTCACGCGAGCCTCGAATATTAGTTTAAAGCATTTGAAAGCCACTACTGTTCGTTCTCGACTGTTCTTTTACAGTTCCAGTCTCAACAGATATTCCAAGATTATTATGATGAATGTTTTTAAAGGTACGTTCAAATTTGATATGTGTTAAGTTAAAATTAGAATTATTGGATTCGTTAAGAATTATTTGAATTTTTTCGTGTATTGTAGCTACTTAAGCAACGTACTGAATATTATTTTTATTTATAGCTACAATTTATGTAAAATTATTTTTTTGTAATTAATACAGTCTGCCTTCAACTTTTTTTATGTATATATGTATATGCTATATGTGTCTACCCATTACAAATGTTACAAGTAACCTCTGGAAAGGTTTCGTTTTCACTGAAACTCAATCGAAAACAAATCATAAGTAAATAGATGTTAATACGATACAGCGAATATTTCTGAGATTAGATCGACACGACGACGAATAATTTGTTTATTGAACGAGTCAAATCGATTAAATACATTCTCACACATTTTTGTGGCTGGAATTTGCTGCAGGCTCGTGGCCATTGGATAAGTGGTCCGCCGCTCGTGGATATCCTTAGCACCAGTTGAGCCGTGGGTGCATTACCGGTCTTTAAAGGTAATTAATAACTTAGTAATATTTGTGTCTTTCTGATTCTAGCTACTGTTGCTGTTACAAAAATGAAATGAAATACGCTAGGTATCTGTTGTTATCTTAGTTTATGTTTCAAAAACCGATTGCGGATTTACGTTTTATTATGATATAACATAAAAATAAATAATAATTTCTGTGATAAGTTATATCGAAGATCTTATTATAAGTGTTGAGTATTCTTTGGATAGATTTTTATCCTCAAACTGCAATATTTTCAAATCCGTATTTGTATCATTTAGAATTGAATACATTCGTCAGATCGCTAGAGTATGTAAATTATTATTTTTAATATTGAAAATAACTATATAGTTAATTATAGAAGTTTT
This sequence comes from Delias oraia, assembly GCA_018230265.1. Classification (NCBI taxonomy): domain Eukaryota; kingdom Metazoa; phylum Arthropoda; class Insecta; order Lepidoptera; family Pieridae; genus Delias; species Delias oraia. The sequence continues at coordinate 31,760 of DWCF01000918.1, forward strand.
ATTTTTTTACTTGGTATGGATATCTTCGGTTATTATATTATATTAAATGGACCTCAATAAAAACTCATGTCTAAAATAAAAAATAAGTAGCTTTCCCATATTATTTAGTACATTAATAACTATAATGTGTGGCTGCGGAATTAAGAATTTACAAATTGAGCGGTTGCCGCTATGTAATTAATATCCATCGGCCGCCAATACAAAAAAGTAATGGATATTCTACCGATAGAGCTCAAGAAGTCGAATTAAAACAATGAACCTCTTGTCGATGGCGAGTTGCCACAAAACTGGTGGTCGTAGGCTAATGAGTTGCCGTCGTGCACGTTCAACCACATGACACGCCCGGCTAGGCCTGCGCCGCGCAGCACTTGTCGATGCATTTCCTCTGACTCGTTTTCAGCATTGCATCGTAGTCTTGAATGTTTAACGATAGATAGAAATAAATAATTTGTATCAAGTTCATCCAAAATGCGCGGGTTCGTTGCCTGCCTTAATTTGTATATATGTAACATAATTGCAAGATAAATGATTGGAAATAATAATGTTGCTTCTATTTATTGCTTTTAACATGACGAATTGGCTTAAAGCTATTATCAACTAAATAATAAGTAAAACGTTGGAAGAATAACATGTCGTTAAGCTGCGTAAAACCTCGGCTACACAACCAGTGCGTGGACTGTGGCGCGGTTGTTCATGGGCGGCGGGGGGGTCTCTTACCATATAGGAGATCCACCGGCTCCATTGTCCGCGATAGAATAAAAATAAGAACTAGACATATTATTCTCTGCACATCGAGTCTGCACCCCGTCCCTAGCCGCTCCGCACAAGTGGTGAGCCTGGTCGAATGCGTAGTGGCACAGCACTAGTGCAGTAATTGGTGCCTCTGCTACTGCCTGATTTTTATCTACAATTATTGAGTTTTCACGCCAATTAAATGCTATCTGTATCCGCAGGAAGCTCGCTTATTAGCGATCACATTGTTCGATAAACTATAGCCAAGGACGCGTCCTTTACACATTTGCTACGCTTGTGTCCAGTGTGTGTCCACTTGAAAAATACATTTTGAGTGTTCCTTCAGGGTCTTTTTATTTTATCTTCTTTATCTCATGTTTCAGAGGATGGTAAGCTGGATACGTTAACAAAATGATCTTTATAATGGTATAGCGGGCATTGGAGCAGGCGGGTCTTCTGTATGGAAAGAGAACCCCTCCGCCCATAAAAACCGCGCCACAGTCCGCGCATTGGTTGTGTTGCCTGCTATTTACGTCAGAAAAGCGGCGTTTTTAAGGCCTCCGATATCTTCACTTGCTTGACAAAACACGGTAGAAGCACCGTTTCATGTACAACTATCATTTCACGTTGAGTATTCTGTGTGCCCGTGGTATCACTTCGGATGAACCGGTCCATTTAATGCGGCAGCATATAGTTCTGCATGTCTATTCCACGGGTGCGGCAGTATTAAGATAATCGCCCGGCCATTGTGAAGTCCTTCCAGAGACTCAATAAATTATAAATTTAGTTATAATTTTGCGGACTGATATTCGAACATGATGCCTCATGCTGCACGGTAGACTTATTGAACTACTTAGTTTATTTAATTTTATATTACATACTTACTAGCGCTTCATCTACTTAGGTACAGAATTTCTTAACGAATTTAATAAAAATAAAATTATCGGCAATTGTGACATTTAAGCAAAAAGACAAACTTCAAAGAGATAAGTATTCATTATATCCATTATTAGAAAAATTAAGAAATTCTATGATTTTATATGTGATTTAGCCATATCGCCCAACGAACCGACAACCGATGCGGAATAAAGATTCTCCAGTGGCGACCGCGTACCGGAAAGCGCAGAGTGGGACGTCCCACAACGCGATGGAAAGACGATCTCACAAAGATTGCGAGCAACCGCTGGATCCAGATCGCTCAAGATGGTAATAGGTGGGCGTCTTTGAAGGCCTATGTCCACTAGTGGACTTGATAGGCTGATGATGATGATGAGGATGATATGTGATTTAAAGTGACGTTTAGTTATTGTAATTAAATATAAAAAAGAAAGGATTATACATAGAACGAAGAGGCAGTCTTGAAGATGCTGAGCATTGTCTTCTGTGATGCTATTTCGTAAATAACGCATTATCTATAATAATAACTCGACTCGATTGAACAGAACAATACATTGCCGAGTGGGTGTTGGGTACTATCAAGCTTTTGGTGACTATTATGCATACAGAGCTGTTGCTACGCCATACCTTATAATACATCCAATACATACTCTAGAGTAGCTACAGCACTTAGGGTCACATAGAAAGGGATTGCTTGATCTGCAATGCAGGGCCGCACCTGTGTGCGAAGTGTGTGGCGTGCACAGGCGCTAAGACAATAGAGGCGCCGTGCCGCCATCAAAATTATTGTTTTTACCTAAATTATTGTGTTTTTAATAGTGTAGTTTCAATAAGTTGGTACAATAGTATGTATGTGTGCATGCATGTGTTATGCATAGGTATGCAAAAATTGCATGTGGTATGCAATGAATGTGAAGAAATTATGTCATGTCAGCCATTTTTCAAAAAACTCAATAATGATCATTTCCATAGCAGTACGAATTATGCTTACTATACCAGTTACAGTAGCAAGCGCGGAAAGGTCCTTTTCTAAATAAAAACTTATGAAAAATTACCTGCGCTCCACCATGAGTCAGGAACGATTAACAAATTTAGCAACAATATACACACAGAAGGCCATACTAGACCATAAAGAGAAAAGTGGAAATATTATCATTGAAGTTAGTAATCAAATGTTACACTCTTGTAGTTTTTGAAATAGCATACGCAATAGTCATATTAGTATTTTTATGAGAAAAAATCGACTTCTTTGTTATTAATATTTAAGTATAAAATTCTTTGTATTAATAAAGTATGTAAAAATTCAGTTCGATTTTTATTTTTCGCAATAATTGGCTACCAGAAGCGAACGGGATTTACTTATTGAGTATTTAAATTCCCAAATGTTCTTCAGTTTTGTACACTTAGATATTGATGATAATATTATTTAAGTACTGTAAAACTGGAAAACATTTATTTCCATCAAAATTAACAATTTAAAATACTCGATGAAAATTAAAATTCGTTTTTTATGAAGATTCGTTAAAAAAGAGGCGCTTCATTGGTTCCGCACACAGGCGCTGCCGGAGGTTGGCGCGGCCCTGCTGCAATGACGCCAAGTTTGAGTTGTTCTCTAAATAATGGATTCGGGAGAGTAGTGACAGCTCTATATAAATATCGAAAAGGCTTTATAATAGTAAGTTAGCGGATTTAATTGTGGGTAGCGTTAATTGGGTATTGTCCAGCGGTGCCCTCTGCGCCCCATAGCTCACTAAACCCATTGTCTTGCTATCGGGAAGTCGATGATTCAATCTCGAGACTGCATTTAAAATTAACCGTGTTAATTAAAACCTCGAATTTAAATGGATGTGTATATTAGTTTAGATTTTTGATAATTTTATAGGAATTATTTTAATATAGTTCTTTTATGGTATAACGGTCATTGGAGAAGGTGGGTCTCTTAAATGGTAAGAGAACACAGCCGCCCATGGACAACCGCTCCACAGTCCCCGCTTGCGCCTCCTATATCCTCACTCAGAGAAACACGTTAGAAGCACTGTTTCAAATACAACTACCATTTCACGCTGTGTATTCTGTGAACCCGTGATATCACTTTGAACGAGCCGGTCCAATTAGTGCTCAAGCATATTTTACAACATGGCTCTCCCACGGGATGTTGTGTAATGCTGTTTGTATGTTTTTGTTATTTTTATATAGTTTCTCTCAGTTATAATCATAACTAATTACATTTAGCCAACTCACTTTTTCGATCTCCTTGCGCATAAAAGTAAAAACGTAACTTGTTAAGATTTTCTCATAAAATCTACTCATTGAATTACCGAAAAGCAAAAAAACGCAGAGAATACTCCAATGTTCTTTGAGATGGTAATAGAACAAGAAATTTTCGCTTATATTACTTCGAGATAGGTTAAATTGCAACAAAGGCAGTTTTGAAGCGTATAATCATAATAATTAAATGTCGCAAGACAAAGCTTATCAGCGGAGGCTACTGACCACGAAGGATCACAAAGCTTCATTCCCCAATGCGTGAATAAAAAACGAAGTCATACATTGCGGGCATAATTTTCTCAAACCATGATTTTATTCGATAGGAGGATTTGTTAAACATTTGTGTGGAAATATAAAATGCCATTAATATTGTTTATGAACCTTTGAGAGCGCATGTCATTTTCTTAAAATTTATACATAATTAACAAAATTAACTTGACTTTAGCGGTAATATTTTGATATCTTTGTGCAGTTTTGATTTATTTCGTATTCTAGGTGTTTTAGATATATATCGGCCCGTGTAATGCTGAAATGGGGTTTAATGACGAATATTCGGAGCGCGTAAAGACCTTCTTAAGGATTTTAACATACAAAGAATGTATGCTATATTTAAATGTATGTATTATTTTCTTAAATAAATAAAATGTAATCTAAATAAAATTGCTATATTTCGTTTTTATACTTAAATATGTACATCTAAACTATTTCCTAAACTCTCAAAAAAAGTATTTCATCATTTCAGTCGTAACACGTCCACAGCTGGACATAGGCCTTCCTCTTAACCTCCATGAATACTTATCGGAGACGAGCTGCATTATATATATATGCCCGAGTATGGTATATAGGT